>OX608074.1:80298287-80530787 GCA_951509635.1 Eupeodes luniger | reverse complement strand
TCGCTTTCTAATTAAGATACATATTCCTATGTTTTTAAGCCGGAGAAAAATTGTATCTAAACAAACTCTCGGAGGATCAAATCAAATTAAATAGTTGATAATAAGAACGCACGCTGGAAACCAGAATCTATATTGTATTGTTTAATGCATAATGTGCACATTGTGAAGGATTATTAATTTACTGATTGTCATGATGACCACACAAATTTTGGAATAAACTCCATCGTACAGCTCACACAATGGAAAACAAATAACTCTGCAAATATTGCGCTAATCGTTTTTTTTCTGAAATAAAACTTCGCAGTTACTCTAAAAGAAAATATTACATGAAAAAGTTAGAACAAAGCAAAGCATAAGCTACCACACAAACAAAACAAAAATAACAAACATATATTATATACATATATAAATAAATACAAATCAATGTAAAATATAATAAATACAATAAACAAAAATTAACCGTAGATGGCGTACGTTTGTATAAAAAGTAAAATATTCATTACGAAAAATAAGCAAAAGATTATATTTAACGTATAAGTAAAACAAATAAAAATTAAAAAAAAAAAGTAAAAAAAAAACAAATACCATGCATTAACGATATAATATTGTACTACTTATACTACTAGTTTATTTCTTTTAGTTATTTATTAGTTAAACAACAAAAACAAAACAAAACAAAAAAACAACAGAACTTTAAGAGCAAAAATAATAATAATTTTTTGTGCACATGTATAATAATAAAAAAAAAAACAATAATTAATTATTAAACAAATATGAAAGCAACAACAGACTTCTAATTTCTAAATAAACTAGGATACGTATGCATATATACACTTAATGTAATGAAGCAAAAATATAAAACAAAAATATATATATATAAATCTATAAATAATTTGTATAGTTATGTGAAGAAGTAAAGAAAAGAAGAAATAAATATCTCTTTATAATTATTAAGTTATATATAGTTTTCTCTTTTTTATATAAATACGTATCTTTACTTATATAAAACAAAAAATTAAAAACTAAAGTAAAAACATAAATAAAAGTAATTTTTATAAGTGATCAGTTTAGTTATTAAATTAAAAAGAAACAAAAAAAAAACAAGCTAAATCTGTAAAAATTAGTTATAACAATTTGATTTAATTTTCTGTTTTTATTACTGATAAATTGTTTGTAGTTCTTTTTTTTTTTAATTTTATTTAAATGTTTTATTTTTTTATAATGCTATACACAAAATAATTTGCTAATCATAGTTGGCACGTATATTTACACGTATACACAACACATTAACGATTGTAGTTATCAAATTAAATAAAAATAAACAAAAAATAAAACCATTTTATGTTTCAATGTTAAGTTTAACTATTATTATTTCTTTTTTTAAGTTAACACATAAATTGTTTGATTTATTTTTGTCCTTGCATATATTCATATATATTTATATAATATGATAAGTTTTTTCGTTCTTTTTTTTTACTTTAAACATAAATAATAAAATGTAACAATTAATTTGTAACTTTATTTTTTTTATCTATCAATAAATCATTATAACAGAACGCAAAAAATATAAATATAAAAGAAAAACACAGCAACTGCAGAATATATATTACCAATCTACGCTATAAGTATTGCAGTAAATATATATACTTATATATATTATATAAATACATTTTTATTTTGTTTTTGAATTTAGTTAAGTTAGGATGTAATTAGGAATTTTTATTAAAATGAGAACATAAATGAAAAAATGAGAAACAAAATTAATTAAATAAAATTAATAATTAATTCTTTATTTTTTAATTATTTTTAACGATAAATACAAAATAATACAAAAAAATATGAAATCTGCAAAATGAAAGAAATTATTAGAAAATAAATGAAAAGGAAAAAATTAAAAAAAAAAAAACTTGTCTTTCATTTTCATGGTATTATGATTAAATCGTTTGAGATTAAATTTTCAAACGACTCAGCTTGAATGGCAAAACCTTAGACGTCTACACTTTGTGTCACATGAATAGGGATGAGTTTTTTGTTTGACGATATTTTTTAAATCCTTTGGTTTTTTAGAAAAGCCCCAAATGTTTATTGAATGAGTTATTAGAGTAAGAGCCCAGGGCCGCCAGACGTTACTTATTTTCTGAGTAACAAAATGTATCGTACAGAATAGTGTTAGTGTATACTATGAAGGTATGCATACTTGCTAGCTTGGGCCGGCGGCCAATTTACCTCTACCAGGTACTAAAGGTAAATAAAAAAATCGCTTACTTTTCTTAAAGTCTGAGTGATAATTTTTATATATATTTTACACAATTTCATTAAAAATTTAAAATCAATATTGCCAGACAGTTTTCGTCGGCGGTAATTTCCGCCAGACACTTTAAAGTTTGCGAAAAAATGAGGTAAGTTTTCTTAGAGTCTGAGTCTTAATTTTTATACATGATATTTTGGAAACTATTTCAACACCATTTGCAAACAGCCAGACAAATTGTAGGGGCCAAATATCCCCCAGACATTTTTAAAATCTCGCCTTGAGTATGAGCGCGCATATAATGTTTTGACGGTTTTTTGTCACAGGCCCATTAAATTTATGTTCTATTTCAGTCTTGTAAATTTTTTTAATAGTGATTAAACCATATTTAAGCATCTACTCAATTGCAAATTATAAATTTCAGTATGACAGAAATTGCTAACTTATAGGCAAAAGGTTCATACTAAAAGTAATTAGAAAATTAATGTTGTTACTAGCATTTAATTCTATAAAAAAAAAAAATGGTTGCCTGTAAAGTCGGTTTTACGGGCGAAGATTTTACGTGACAACGTCTTTTTCTAGGTAGAATATTTATTGTTAAACTAATAATTTACTTAACACTATCAACATTTATCAATAGTATGACATAACCTATAAACTCAGTTTCTCAACTTTTGTGTCAATCTAACAATTAATCAATCAATCATAGTTTACGATAATGAAATATCAGTGTACAATTATTTACCTTTATTGTTGTAGTTGTTGTAAATAACGAATCTAAGCACTCCACATTTTCACTACAGACACAGCTGACGATACTTTAACCACACGTGTGAACTTGTATTATGACGCTTTCTTGTTTTTCCAACGCCAAGAACGTTCGAGAAAGACAAAGACAGAGACACAAGCATGCGCCGATTCAATGCGCCTAATTCTCTAGTGCTGCGCGCGCGGCAGACCGATCATAGTTGAGTGGGAGTGGGAGAGAGACGCAAGGCATTCGGCGGGCCTCTCTCTCGTTCGGAGGCATTCGGCGGGCCTCTCTCTCGTTCGGAGGCATTCGGCGGGCCTCTCTCTCGTTCGGTGACTCATCGTAACGTTACCGGGCGTTACACTTTTTCATAAGTGACTCCCTAATAAACCTAATTTAAGACGTTGTCACGTCAAAATATTTATTCACGTTCTTCTACAAGATATAAAGAAATTTCTCAGGAAAATATTATAAACAAACTAGCGGCCCGTCCCGGCTTCGCACGGGTAGACATAAATAGGTACAGATATTTAAGTTATAAGCATGCTAATTAAAACGACCATGAATCACTAAATTAGAAAACATTTTTTTGTCCTTTCATTAATACTCTTCGCAGCGTATGCGGTGAAAGACATTTGATGGATAATTTTTTTATACCTTCGATTGGTTTTAATAGATTTCTAAAGATTTCTATAGTAATCTAGTTCTAAATATAGCCTATGTTACTCAGTGATATTGTAGCTTTCTAATGAAAAAAGAATTATTAAAATCGGTCCAGTACTTTTTGAGTTTATTCGTTACATACAAAAATAGAAATCTTTCCTCTTTATAATATTATTATTATATTATTATTATTATTATTATTATTATATTGTTATTATATTATTATTATAGTGAAGATATTATACGAAATTCTTCAAAAAATCATTTAAATCCGAGATTTGTATGAGATTGCTTTAAAGTATGATTAACATCGTACGCACTATTGTTCTTAACATTATCTAAATCTTATGATAAAACTTTTCGGCAAGATAACAGGAATATGTAACAGAAAAACGACTATATAATTTTAGATGACAAAAGCTCTACTAATAGACAATTTTGATAAAAAATTAAGAAAACGCATTTCATAAATATAACACTATATTCAGAATTATATAGAGCACATCAAATTAAATGAGAAATAATCCAGAAAAAGCAATGTTACGTAATAGATCGATCAAAATATCACATTTCACCACGTGTTGTTGAAAAAGAAATTTCGAATTCCAACGTGGCGCTATCTATGAAAAGTTCACGATAGATGGTCCGACAGTTTTCTGTAAAAAGTCTAATTAAAGGCGCCATCTGTTCGAGACTTATGAAACTTACGATTAATAACAAACACCAACATAAACAATCAGTTTATTGTTAATTATAAATTATTAAGACCATTCATCGAAATATAAACTATCCTATATCTCAAGTTAGACCAAATTACACATAAAATGCCAACTTTCATCGAAATCGGTTGACTTGGTGAAGAGTTCACTGGTAACATACATATGACACTGGATTTTTATATATTAAGATTAATTCAAGATTAGTTACTTTGCTAATTAATAAGTATATTGTAATTTTCAATTTTCGTCATCGTTGATATTTCATAACTCGTCATCCAGCCAATCTTTGTATTGAGTGTCTTAGTCATCATCATCGTCATCAAGATCAGCATTACTTGTCTCTGTAAAAACGTGTAACGTAATAAAGGATGGAATAGCTATAAATTTATAAAATACATTTTTAGAAAAATACCCGAGTTTTTGTCAAGCAATTCACTGACGAAAGCTGGCAATTGATTGAAATAGAACATAAATTTAATGGGCCTGTGAAAAAAAACCGTCAAAACATTATATGCGCGCTCATACTCAAGGCGAGATTTTAAAAATGTCTGGGGGATATTTGGCCCCTACAATTTGTCTGGCTGTTTGCAAATGGTGTTGAAACAGTTTCCAAAATATCATGTATAAAAATTAAGACTCAGACTCTAAGAAAACTTACCTCATTTTTTCGCAAACTTTAAAGTGTCTGGCGGAAATTACCGCCGACGAAAACTGTCTGGCAATATTGATTTTAAATTTTTAATGAAATTGTGTAAAATATATATAAAAATTATCACTCAGACTTTAAGAAAAGTAAGCGATTTTTTTATTTACCTTTAGTACCTGGTACAGGTAAATTGGCCGCCGGCCCAAGCTAGCAAGTATGCATACCTTCATAGTATACACTAACACTATTCTGTACGATACATTTTGTTACTCAGAAAATAAGTAACGTCTGGCGGCCCTGGGCTCTTGGACTATATGTATTAAGTTTACATTTCGAACAAAATTTTGGATTAAGTTGATATAAATACAAGTTTTATTGCGGTTTTTCCGAAGAAGGTCATAAAAAGTAGCTGTTTTTGGTGTCACATGAATAGATATAAATTTACCTGTAAGACCCTTTAAAGCAAAGACAATAACAACAAATCTTATGTTTTAGGTTAATACTAGTTTTATTGAATGGATTAAAATAATTTTTAGTAACGTGTGCTGCCTTCTGATTTCTGAATTACTTCAGGTAACCTGTGGTGTATGGTTCATAGAGTGCTGTCAGATAATTGAGCGAAATTTGGGCCCAGGACCGATTTATAGCTTCAATAATCTCTTCAGTTTTTTGGTATTGCCGTCCTTCTTCGTAGACTTTTCTTGAAAACCATCCCCACACGTTTTCCATGATGTTCGGGCCAGGAGAATATGGGGGCCATGGTAATAGGTATGTATTGGTGCCTTATCTTGTTTTAAAGTCCATCGTTGTCTACCAAGTATTTCAGAAAACTATGGAAAAGCTCGTTCCAGAATTGATTTGTAAATGATTGCCGTCATTTTAAAATCCAGCTCCACGGTTCCGTAATATGTGATTGCTCCCCATACCATAACACCGCCTCCTTTGCTATGCCGTTTTTCAAGATAGATTTCTTCCTTTCTTAAATCATGGAAATAGCAGCTATATCGACCTACTCGATCTACTAGCATCTACCCTATCAGCTTTTGCGAGTTTGCCATTTTTCAATTATTGCTTTGGCTTTCGGCTTCTTCGTTTTGAATTCGACCAATTAACGAATTCGAAGGCGAATTTGAATTGTCATAATGTTTGTTAGCGAGTTGAAATCCGACAGCTTTTTTTGGTGGATTCCCATGAAATGATGATGATGATGGATTTCTTGACTCTTCCTTTGTGGTTTTTTCCATACCTCTCTGGGTCCTTAAGGTAGTTGTATACATTTGAACTTCTTCTAATTTTGCTGGCTATAAAGCTGATGGTTTTGCCGAGATCCCGGTAAGCTCGATTTTGGCCTTTTTTCTCCTTGATTAGACCCTTACCTCTACCGGTACTTCTTGAATCTATCAAATTAATACTGGTACCAAGCTCCCAAACAATCAAAGTGCCCTTTTATCTTATTTAAAACACGCTAATAAGTAAATTTAGATCTTGTCCACAAGAAAACAGGTACTTTATATGATTTTCTTCGGAAAAACCACCATAAAACTTGTATTTATCAACTTAATTTAACATAATTTTTTGGAATATAAACTTAATACATACCTAATTCCTTCCACATTTGGGTTTTACCAAAAAAAAAAAAAACAAAGGGTTTATAAAAAGCGACACGAAGTGTACATGAATTTAACAAACAGTAAGTAATTTTGAAAGAATATTCACAGGGATGTGTTTTAAGTCCGTTCATGTTCGCCTTGTTTACAAACAATATCGAGAATAATATACCAGGGGGAGTATCTTTTAGCGATATATATTTTTATAAAAATGTAACTGATGACATGGTCATTTTGCTGACAACCAGGTGACACTTCAGCTTCAAATAAATAAGCTCAAGGTGTTTTGCGATTTATGGGATGTAAAAATTAATTCTGCAAAATCTAAATTAATGATATTTAGGAAAAAACTCGGTCTGACAGAAACTCGAGTACCTGGACATCATTCGAGTAATTTGAGTATCAGTGCTCATATAAAAGAAAAAAACTGGATGTAGCCAAGTCGGCAGTTAATTCAATGTGGTTACAATTTTTTTCAAAGTCTTTTGTGTACGAAACGTCCAAATTCAAAGTGTTCAACGCCACAATTAACACATGTTTTTGCTATGGTAACGAAGTCTACGGCTATCAATGGATGTAGAATATTGAACAAATCAAAAATAAATTCTTCAAAAGAATATTCAAATTACCCTCGAATACTCCATCTGACATCTGGTAAAATTTTGAGCAAAATCGAATTGACAGTTTTTTTGACAAAAAAATAAAAACCTAAAAAAAAACATGTTGGTAAAAATTGATTTTCGACTCAAATATCTTTTCAAAAATTTGGGATTATGGATTCAAACTAATTTTGTCTTATAAGAAATATTGTTTTCAACATTCATTAACATTTTGAGAAAAATCGAATTGACAGTTTTTTAACAAAAAATCAAAACCTAAAAAAAAAAACATTACTAAAAGTTCGTAAAAAATGAAAAATAGTACGCAAAATTGGTAAAAATTGATGTTCGGTTCTCGATATCTCGTGAACAATAGAAGATATTGACTTTAAATTAGTTTCATTCATCCAATTTGTATTTGTTTATATAAGAAATTAAAACAATTAAGAATGCTACCAACATTGGTAAAAAATGTTTTTTTTTTCGACTAAAAATCTCGTTTACGAAAATAGATTTTAAAATCAAACAATTTCATCAAATACAAAATATTGTTTTTAATTTTTAAATCTTTTAGAATAATTCAACTGACAACTTTTTTAACAAAACACGAAAACCTACAAACCTTTTAAGCAAGGCAAATCGACAGACGGGATGGGAAGTTATCAATGTGGGTCGCATCCCAGCCTCATTTTTATTTTAGTATTAACTCATTGATTTTTTGTAAAAAACGTATTTTAGCAAATTTTTGGACAACTGTATTGTGGAAACCGGTACATCTACAGACACAAGTTGAAGCTCAAATTAAAATTAACTTATTTGCCTTAAGATCGTAAAACATGATTGTATTAAAAAAAAAGATTGATTTTCGCGGTTTTTCTGATTTTTGGACATGTTTCGTTCGGCGCTTGAGATCGGAAACTTGGATTATTCAATAGGCCACATTATAAACAAATAACCAACAAATCAGAAATACCGGATATAACGCATGGTCTTATGTATATAATTAAAATAAAATAAATAAATAAATTAGGTGGCGCAACAGTCCATGAAGAACCAGGGCCTAGTGACTTACAACTCTCAACCATTCCTGTGTGCGAGTAATGTTGTCAGAGATGGAAGGATTAAAAACTATTTTCCAACAAAATTCGGAAACACGCTTTCAGAGCAACTGAATCGGAATTGTTTTTTAACAAAAGCCCACCACATGGTGTTGACAGCTAATTTTAGGCTCGAATGGAGTTATAATTACGAGTAGATATACATATGTATCTCAAAATTAGCCCTTCATCAAATAACTGATAAAATAAATTTTAAGATGTTTACGACATATGTATATAAATGGTGTACCGTATAAATGAAAAAAAAAAACACCACTTACTTTATGTTACATTACATTATGAGTCTACATGTTTAAATACGACTGTTATTGTTTGTAAGACTAGATTTTAGATTATATTAGATTAAATTTATTTCATTTTGACAAGTTACAATTATTTAGATACAAAAATCTGTTAAGCATGGCTTTGCCCGATTGACTTAATTTAATCACAGTATTGTTTTTTATACCATTTTTCATATAAGAAAAGAAAAGAAGAAATATCAAACAGTGTGAACATAATTCTTTGCCTAGACTGCTATTAGATTAAAAGGATTCATTAATGATTTGGGTTCTATAGGACATTGCTTCTTGATAGTAGAAGTACAGCTGTGTTACATTGCCATCGCAGTTAAGAAGAGCTTTTACCTATGCATGGTTTAATACATCAATGCCAAGGAAGGTTCTTCTCACTTCTTTCAGGATTCGACACTCTTTCCGATGAAATGCATAATTGTCTTCTTTTACCGACATGTTGCAAAGCGTGCAAATTATTGTAAGATCGTTTCGGTGCGGCGCGGGGTGAAGTTTAATCTTACAAACTATCCTCTTATCTTAAATAAAGCCGATATTAATTTTTGATTACAATCAATACTAAAATAATTTCTTTCAAAAAGACTGTGTTGATGAATTCCGTATGTGGCTCTATGTACAGATAAAGTCGCCTGATATATTTGAAGAGAAATTAGATGAATTCTATTTGTAGGTCGTCCCCTCAGAAGCAAACTGTCGTAACTCAAAATTCTTAGTTTTCCAGAAAAGCGATTTGAATAATTTTGAATCTTAAAAAATGATTTTTTATCTGGATTTTATCTGAGGAGCTTAAAGTGGTAGAACAAAAACAAATTTATTTTTTTGTCCTCTATCAAATGGTATAAATTTTAAATTAAATTTTTAAAAATCTTTAAAAAAAACAAAAAATTGCAAGACTTATGACGTTTGGATTAAAAATAATTACGGTTTTGGTGTGAGAAATGACGTATAACGAAAAGTGTCACTTTTCCTAAAACTTACGTCGTTTTCAATTGGCAATCTGGAAGTGAAAAAAAGCATTCTGAATGCGTTCAATTGGGCAAAAGTGACAGTTCTGATTCTGAAAAGAAGAGAATTTCCCTTCTGGTTTTAAAAACAGAATCAGAAGCAGAATCACTCACACATTCATAAATTTTAAATGTCACTTCCTCCATGTTTGCAGCACAAAAACAAAATGAAATTTAGCGCGAATACACATATATGTGACACATGTCATACTCAACCAATACATTCTCAGCAAACTTCAGATTCTTCGGAATAAAAAAAAAACTGTTCAATTGGGATTCCGAATCGAAGAACAATTCCAGATTGCCAATTGAAAACGTCGTTAATTTTCATACTTCAATAATATTTTTTTAGATAAGTGTCACAAATAACAAAGTGTCACTTTTCCTAAAAATTAATTATCATACTTCAATAATATTTTTTAAGATAAGTGCCACAAATAAAAAAGTGTCGAAAATAAAACTTACCCCTTCGTTTCAGTGTAGTCCGACATTTTCCGATAAAAACTTTTTCTGCAACAAACGACACATGAAACTGAAAATGTTATTTTACTGATGAATAGTTCAGGGACTTTATTAAAAATGCACAACGACACTTTCGCCCTCACGCCTTCAGTTTAAGAAGTATTTTTATGACAGTTTGCCCAAAAGATAGCATTTTTTTACTGATTTTTTCTGTATACTTAACTCAAAATCGCAAATTTTTTAGTTACGACAGTTTGCTTCTGAGGGGACGAGGTGTTTATGTCGTAGAAAGTTTTTTGTAAGGTGTAATTTTCAACTACTACCGACCGCGACAGCACTACTTATTTCCTAACTTTACCCGACGCAACTTCGCCAAGATTCGCCGTAATTGAGAGTGATGTTGCACAGCATTAAGAGGATAAAGGATTGTCATTCAATTGAAAGAATTTCCAATTTATAAGCAGATAAAAATATATCAGGTACAATCAATACTAAACAAATGTTGAAAGCTGAGATTTGAGGAATTTATTCATAGTTCCTTAATTTTTTTGTATTTTGTGACAGATATAATATCTACAGGTCATGGACCTTTATTTTTTTTTATTTTGTGACGGATATAATATCTACAGGTCATGGACCTTAAGTAAATGCGTAACACATTTTATGACATTATAATTGTCACCGATCAGTTGTTTGTTAATTTCATAACACTAGCTTCCATCATGAATATTTGAATTCAAGTTAAATTGAAACCCATATATGTTTGTATGCTTTTACATTTAAAGTGCAATAACCTATATACTAGAAAAGTTGGAAAAACATATCGTAGATAGACCATTGTGAGTTATATGCCCTTAAGACTTGAGAAGTTGTATTACAGTATGAATATTGTTTATTAAACAACAGTATGTATGTAAGCACCTACGCAGAATATTGTTAATCTACACAAAACATTGATCTTTAAAATAGTTTTAATCCGGCATTATTCATTTATTTAGGTGACAATGGAACAAAACGGCAAAAAGGTCAACGAATTGAAACACACAAGGTATATAGGGTGTTGAACTACAAGAAATGTAATTCATGGT
Source organism: Eupeodes luniger (assembly GCA_951509635.1). Taxonomy (NCBI): domain Eukaryota; kingdom Metazoa; phylum Arthropoda; class Insecta; order Diptera; family Syrphidae; genus Eupeodes; species Eupeodes luniger. The sequence goes on along the minus strand of OX608074.1, from coordinate 80,519,589 downwards.
TGTTTTTAAATCTCTGGATGGAAAAAACAATAAAATACCTAAGCATTTTAGTAGTAGTAATCGTGGCGTGATGGTAAGTGCGTAGGACTGTCATGCCAGAGGTCTTGGGTTCAATCCCTTGCTGTGCCATCTAAAGTATTTTCATGGGTTCTGCCTCTTGTGTGCGATTGACAAATCCTCCAAGAGTAATGTTTGTCATGAAAAGAACTATGTATCACAAATAAGCGGCTTAAAACTGTGACCCTCTCCTTCCCTGACAACATTATACTCGCACACAGTAAGAAGGAAAATAAGTAATGGAAACATATTTTTTGCACTTTTAAAGTGGAATGGATCAAAAAATTGCAGAAGTGATTAAAAGTGGTAGAAATGCAGTTTTCCAAAATAATCGAAAACTAAAAGTTTTTCACAATGAATTAATGGGACAAACTCAAACATGGGGGCTCAGCCGGAAGATTTTTGTCTTTCAGTTATGTTTGGAAAAATGTTTTCAATTTGAAAACCAAGCTTAAATTGGGTATCGGAAAGTACATAATACCATCTTGACTATACAAAATATTGGTCCCTTTATTTTGTTGCTTCCCTGAAGTTTAATTTAATTTCTCACAAAATGCTCTAAGAACAGACACAGTACAATGATCCACAAAATGACATTTTTAAAACTCGTTAATTCGTTCTTAAATTTCAGGTTCCAAGTTAGTTGACACGGGGGCTAAAATACTTGGAAGATTTATGTGGTATATTCAATACTTAAAGGTATTTTTGTGGTAAGTAAGTGCAATACACAAATTGCCGAAACATGAAACAATTTGGTGACAGTTGGGATATTTTAAACTTGGATAAAACTTGGCCTACAAAACCATGGTTTAAAAGAGTTTTCGAGTTTTAAGTTGTTTACAAGTTTGATTTATATGTCCTTAAAATCGAAACTTTATTTGAATAATAATAAGTTCTGACAAATTTTGAAAAAAAACAACCTTTTGTCGTAAAACTAATTCAATAATATGGCCGTTAGCATTTTCACACCAACAAAAGTATTTACCCTATCAATAGATCTTTGTATTGTTTTAATTTCTGAAAACCCCCAAGCCCAGCCCCATCCATAATAACAGTCCATTAAATAACAAAGCTCCATCACCACCACCATTAACCACCCGACTAAATGCTTCCGGTTTTACACTAACTAAACTTAAATGATGCAAAAATAGAATGCATCTTTATAACACAAGACCACAGACCTGAATCTTTGTTTACCTTTTTCATCTCACTTAAAAGCCGACTGAATAATTTGTAAATACACTTGACGACTCCTTACAAGCATTTATGTAGGTATGTGGGTATGTGCGTCGTCGCGTCATCGGTCTTTCGTCGTATAATTTTGAGATAAGCTTTCTGCAAACGTGTTATCTACACTTTTACTCTCATTTGAAAGCTTTTGAATGCCTTTGGATTGGCTCTCTGTTATCATTCATTCAAAAGAACAGTGCGGTTTTAAGCTTTTTGACCGTGAAGTCGAAGTGGTACATTCATTCAAGCTGTTTATATGTATGCATGTTTTATTATTTGTGTCTCTTTGCTGTGTACTCAGCTTACCGTATTGCTATTCCAGGCCCGTAAGCAGTTTTTGCATATATGATGAAAAAAGTTTGATTTCAATATCTGTTTTTATTTCCGAGATTTTTAGTCGAAAATCAATTTTTACCAATTTTAGTAGCATTTTTTGAATTTCTTATATAAAAAAAAATACAGATTGGATTTTTCTTAGACCGTTAACAACAAAATTAAACAGAATAAAATCAATACGTACATTTATTCGCGTGATATCAAGAACCGAACATTAATTTTTACCAATTTTGTGTTGTACTTTTTGTAGAATTTAATTTTTATGAAAAAGCTAACTTCGAGTCCAAAATCAGTTTGTAACCAAATTTTAGTGTTTTTAGTTTTTATAAAAAAAAAACTATACTTAGATTTTTCTCAAAATCTTCCCGGATGTTGACAACGTTAGATACTTGTTCATTATTTTTGGTCGTAAAATATTCGAGGTGATAAATGTTTTTTTTTTTTCAGTTACTAGATTTATAAAAAAACGTCAGTTGAATTTTTCTTCAAAATCAAATTAGTTTGGTATCACGTCATATTATATGATATAAAATTTAGTTGAAGTCGCTATAGCCTTATTGGTTCATGAGATATTTTGGGTCAATCAAAATGTCCCCTTTTGTTAAATTGTTGTAGTAAAAAATAAAGTCCTTTCTGTAATATTATCTGTATAACAAAATTTATTTGAAGTCGATATCTCTACTCGTTTTTAAGATATGGACGACCAAAAATAGTATCCATAATGTACGGACGGGCGTACACTCGCACATTCAGACATCCTATGGTAAGTTTAAAAACTTCTCAAGTTTGACTCTGTAGAGTAAACATTAATATTGTATATGGAGTTGTTTGTGCAGTAAAAATTAAAACAGCTTTGATATTTGCCCAAGTCAATATGCGCAGTTATTTTGTATCATGAATGGACGGCCTTAGAAATAAAAACCAACGAAGGCGTTCTTTTTTGTAGCCATTTCACTACATAACTATTTTTAGTTTTTTGTTTAATTTTACTGGAGTGAATATTCTATAGAGCACCCACTTGTTTATTGCTCGCTCCTCGCTACGTCCCTGAGCTTACCTATGTGCAGAGTGTACTATACAATGATTAAAGTTGACGTTGTTGCTTGTAATTCAACATGAATGCTCATAAGGGTGAAAATGAAAACCAAACGGTTGCTGCTAAATGAATGACGGTAACTATGCCAGTCTCACGTTATTGGACCACGAATATGGTTGCTTTTGAAGGTGGCATCTCATTTCCTTGCATCGTAAAATAAAACTCTAGGATATTTATCTTATTGTTGCCAAAAAAGTGAAAAAAGTTAAACAAAAATAAATTAAAAAAAAAAAAAACATCGAACAGGAGAACAAAAGTATATACAAATTTTTTGTTTGACCTTGCGTATCTGTTTGATTTAGATTTTGTGGTTTGTGTCAACTTAAGAGATATACCTCCTAGCCTAGGTACTCTCGTGCATTATTATAGATATAGCTTGTGGGAGTGAAGTTTAAAACACCTACATATATCTACACTTAAATTTTTCCTATAAAGATCCAGAAATCAAATATTTCATTTTAAAGCATAATTAAAAAGTGTGCAGTTCAGTGTTGGAATACTGCCAACGAAATATTGCTCAATTTATAACAGCTGAATATATCCGCAGTTAAAATAAAACAAAGTAAGTAAATAATATACATATATACCTACTGTATCTTTATTTTTGTATTCAGAATCAGAATCAAAGTTCAGAAGTGTCCTTTTGCTATTAAACATACATTAATTATGTATGAACTTTATGCAGACGTACATACATATAATTTAAAACTGAAATTAAAAAAATAAACATAAAGACTTGTGCAACTGCATAGCGTGTGAAACCTTAAAGCAAAGATTTGTACCTAAATACAAGAAAAGTACTTAAACCATTTGCATATTTAATTATTTTTACTCCTTGTAGTTATTTCTTTTTTTTTGTCTTAATGAACCGGGTATCCTTTGGTGCATTTTTGAGGGTTGTCAAATTAAATGCGCGTTACATAATTTTGTTTGAGTTTTAATAATTAATTTAAGCGGTATTGGTTATTTTGTTGTTGTTATGTTCTGTACACGTTTTTAAGTCCTGCGGCGCGGAGTTTTGTTAAATTTAGAAATCTAGTTTTGGTAATTAAATTACTGCCATGCCATTAATGTATGTACTAAAGTTCACCAATATAAAATAATAGGTGCAGTAATAGTAACTGATTAGATATTAGTTCGAAATTTCATTGTCGTGACTTATTTTCTTAAAATATTACTTTGTCACTTGTAATGAAATACAAAATAAACAATTTTTTGGAATTTAATATACAACAGTGAGAAATTGTGCGGTTTTTATATTTTAAAGTTGACACCATTAAACATTTGTCAGAATAGTTTATAAAATTAGCGAAATTCAGACCAGACCATGTGTAGACAAACAAACAAATATTACGGCTTATGTGTATTTTCATATAATTAAAGAACTAAGTAGAATCAGCTTACAAAAACAGACCTACATACATATATGTATGTATGTACATATGTATATGAACTTCCCATAGGAAGTTATTGTAATCGGTTCGATTTATCGAATTGAAAAGTTTGGCATTTCCCAACGTTTCAAGGTGCACAGAATCTAAATCAAAGATTTTTAGAAAGATGTCCGTGTGTGCGTGTGTACGTCTGTACGTTCGGGATACCATTTTTTGTCGTCCATATCTCAAGAACCAGTAGATATATCGACTGCAAATAATTTGTTATACATACAGGGTGACCATACAAAGATGCCCATATTTCTTTTTGAAATAACTCCAGAACCAAAGCACGTACAACAACGATACAAATTTTATTCAAAAATACAGATTAGACAAATTATTTATGAAATATTACATCCATTAAATGATGCCCGTTTTGGCTTACACAATCGTTTAATCTTTTGACAAAATTTTCAAAGACATTTCTTAACATTTCCGGCGTAATCTCAGAAATTTCTTGTCAAATGCGCGCTTTTAAATCCTCCAAATCACGTACACGAGTCGTGTAGACACGGCCTTTCAAATATCCCACGAAGAAAAAATCCGGAACCGTCATATCGGGAGAACGAGGCGGCCAAGCGAAATCTGTCGATCGAGAGAGTAAACGAGTACCGAATGCTTTTTTCAACAGAGCGAGCTTTTCGCAGGCAGTATGGCACGTCGCGTCGTCGTACCATCCTGTTGAAATATTGTTCGACTCAAATGACGTCTACGGCGAAGTTCAGGGAGGAGGAAGTTGCTTAACATGTTTCTGTACCGCTCTCCATAAAAAAAGTAGGGACCGACAATGCCCCACTCCGCTACCGCGCACCAAACCGTCACACGCTGGCTGTGTAACGGCTTTTCGTGTATCCAGACTGGGTTATCTTCGGCCCAATACCTGAAGTTTTGCTTGTTTACGGCGCCGGAGAGCTCGAAATGAGCTTAATCGCTCATTAAAAGATTACCCAAAATGATCTCACCATCTGCCAATTTTCGAAGCATTGTCTGAGCGAAGAGTAAACGTTGTCTGTAGTCGGTATCTTTCAATTCTTGGGTTATCATGAGCTTGTACGGGTGAAAATTCAAATTTTTGACCAAAATTGTACGCACTGATTCCCTTTTTAGGCCCAAAGAAGACGCGTGTCGTCGCGCTGAACGCCGCGGACTAACCTGAATCGCTTCACGGGCTCTCTCAATGTTTTCAGCCGTACGGACCGTTGTCGGCGGGCCCGGACGCTTTTTATCGGTTGCCTTGGCGGATTCACGAACATTTTGAACCCATCTGTTGACAGTTTTCCATGAAGGCACGAGTTTATGACGAGGAACTTTGAACTGACCCCGGAATGCACGTCGTACTTTTACATACGAATTTTCGCGAAAATATAACTCGACGCAAAATGCTCGTTCTTTATCGGTATAACTATCCATGACGACTGATAACAAATGAAAACAAATTTGTCTGACCTGTACTTCAACTGGATCGCGCATTCGGCACCATAGCAGTGTTACCACCGGAGCGAGACAAAAAAGAAATATGGGCATCTTTGTGTGGTCACCCGTTATTATAATACAGAAAGGCGCAGAAATGAGTTTCAAAACAATTGAGTGGTTGTTTTTTTTACTATAGTAATTTTTTATAAAAAGTGCAAATTTGTAAATTAGATTTTAACCCCAAATATTTTACGAACCAATAACGCTAACGATTTCAATCAAATTTTATATATTGTAATGTGACGTACTAGCAAATTAGTATAATTTTGAAAAGAAAAACATATTTTACGAACAAAAAATTATTTTACCACCAAAATAAATGTATGACTCGAATGTCTTGGCAACAATTAAAGATATTGACTTGAAAATAAAATGCTAAAAATTAATGTTCGATCCTTAATATTTTATGAATAAATGAAGGTATTGACATCAAAATTTCACCCCTGCTAAATTTTGTTGTTAGATTAAGATAACGTCATTAGAAAAATTAAATTAAATACAAAAAATAAAAAATGCTACTTAAATTGGTAAAAATTGCTTTTCGACTAAAAATCTCGTAAAAAAAACAGATTTTGAAATGAAGCTTACTTTATCATATGCAAAATATTGTTGCTAAAATTTATTTAAGTTTTTAGAAACAATCGATTTTATTCCTAAAAACGTTGAAAAACAGAATGAGATTTGAATTGAGAAGAATTGAATTTTCTCATCTTTTTCTAATTTTGAAGACTTGACAAGATACTTTTAAGGTTTTGTTCTGAAAGGTATCCGTACCGAGTCGACACAAAGTGTTGTAGGACTATACATATGTACATATTGAAAATATGCATTTACAAATAAGATTAAATACAATTTAAGTCGTCAGCTCTTTGGAAAAACACACAAGTAAATAAATTAAAAACATTAGTTGAAGTACATTGAAAAGATATTCTGTTGAAATATCAGAATTCAGATTGAGTTTTAAAATGTCATTATGGTCTTTTGTGTGTTGGCAACTACTTTACGAAAACAAGAATCAAAGAGGTATCAAACGTTCCAACGTCTAAAAATGAAAAACTCAAAAATTGATTTCTTTAATCGAATAAAACTCAAATCTTTATCCGCAGAAGAATTTCACTTAACTTTTTATTTGCGGTGATTCTACTGCGAATGTTGTATTTTTATTCATATAAATTTCTACTGTACTATTTATATGATTTAAGACCGGATATAATCCTTTCCAAGTGACTGCTAATCAAAAATAAGCGTACGTTTTATATAAAAAGTGGACCAATGAGAGTTTGTCATGAGGTGTAGTATAAAATTGAAGCGTTTAAATTTGTCCATAAGCGGAAGGAAAACTCTTCCTTGAGAACTGATTTTTTTTTTAAATATCCCAAAAAAAATGTATCTGTCTATAGTCTTGGAAAAAAAATAATTTTTCAACTCAACATTGAAAAAAAACTAAAAAAAATAATAAATACCTATAACAATATTTATAATTTTGTTTACATTATTTGTTCCTATTTTTGTTTTTCTTATTTAATGGTCTTATCAATTCTTAATCAAATATATAATAAACCAAATCTAAAAATGTGTTTTATTTTTAGAAAAAAAATTCAAACGTCGAAATCTATTATAGTATTTTATAAGCAAATATATCCTTATCTTCGGACTGCAAGAGGACCTTGATTTAAATCCGGTGATTGCTTTTTTTTTCTCAGCTGTTATTGATATTGGCTTTATAAGTAATTCAAGTATTCGACCTCCAGTCATAAACATAATCCGGCCAAAAACTGACCAAATCGCGTAAACAAATTGTACCCGCAATGTTTTTTTTTCTATTTTTACGTTGTATTCGAAGTGAAAAACTTGGAAATCATATACACCTCAGAAAAAAACTGTAACTAACGGATTTAATAAAAATCCCTCCTTTAGCTGGAAAATAAAGCTACTTGGCTATACAAAAGTATATGCATGCAGATCTCTTTGTCTTCAATTTGATCAATAATTTATAAAAGACTAAGAGCCGACATTTAGTGATTTTGCTGATTTTTGATTACTTGGATTTTAATTTAATGTACGATCTGACGTTACAAGCTACTAGAACCACCGGCGCGGCGGTGTTTTATTTTTGGCACATAATATTCACTTACAAAAAAGATTGTGTAAAGTTCATGAACAAATCTACTATATATGTACAGTAACGACTTAATAAAAATCCGTACAACTTTTCTCTTGAAAGCTTAGAGGGCAGAGCGTATTTTACTGATCCCCTATAAATCTCAAATCCAGCATCTGATTTGAAATTATAGTGAAATTCCTAGATTTGAATAGCTTTGACAGACTATAGTATGGATCTTTTGGAAATGATCAGCAAACCACCCACTTATTTCTTCTTCTAACTTGTTATCGGCTGCTACTGTGTTGATCCAAGGTGTTTAAAGTATGAGCGAGTTAGAACCTTTGAAAAATATACTACAATTTATCCAAAATTAATAAACTTATTCTTATGAAGCTTTTACCATAATGCCTTACCTCCTACTTACTTTCGTTCCTGGTTTAGTGGGCTTAAATCTTTGTCTACCATTAACCAAAATAAAACAAATTCGGCTTCATCAACTTCCACAAAATGAATAAAAGCTTATATTGTTAAAAGTTCATATACATATGTGCATACATAATGTATGTCGAGAAAATGTCAACTACTTGTTAAAGCTAAAATGTAAAGATTTTCACACCTCTTCAATTGATAACCATGAAGATATTAGGGGCATTACAAAATACTAGTTCTCATAAATATATATTCATTGTGCTAATAAGATTTTAAGGTACTTTAACCTACATACTTTTCGCAGCTGACCAAATTTGATTAGCAATTGTATTCTAACCTCATTATGGCTTCAAGTATTTATCCAAATATGTTTTTTTTTTTAAATTGCAAATTGCAAGAAGAATTTTGTTGATTGAAGATCGTTGATCGTTATGGTTGTTTCATGGACTTTAACCAACTTGCTAACTTGAGTTTGTAATTTTTTTGTTGATCTTTCTAATAGTTTGTGTGCATTCAAGCTAAGTTCAAAGACTTTTCTAACGATAGATAGAAATATGCAAACCAATTGAACAAATGAAAATACAGACGAAAGATCAACACAAGTTTTGACTTGCCTTTAAAATGACACAAACTGACCATTGTGTCTTTCAACTATAAAATTTCACATTCTTGATGTGCGATTAAAACAGGATCTATATACTTGACATTACGTCTAAAATTGAGTTCAATGTAAGACTGATTGGAATTTCTGGAAAGTTCGAGTATTAGAATACTGCTTACAAAAATACATATACTGAAATACATAAAACCTTAGTTCTATGTTCAAGAGATTTAAAAGGTTAGGCCACCCTAGAGGTTGAGAAAAATGTGCTTTTTGTGGATTTCTATTCAGAAAAACTGCAAAATATACCGGAATTACAGCGATTAATCAAACATATCATTGACAATTTCAAAATGGTTGCTGTGCAGCGTTTTGGTGATGACGTCTTTTTTTAAAGGTCTATAATAGATCTATATAATGAATTAATTAATTTTTGAATTTGCTTAACAAATCATTATGTACTGTTAAAAAAAATGAACTACGCAATGTGAGATAAACGCGTTTGAAGTTTTGTATAGTAGAAAATTTAACAAAACCTTTAACTTTAATTGAGTACTATAAGGTTTTTTACATCACAACTTTTTACAACACAACTTTTTTGAGATACTAGGGAATACTCTAAGATAAAAACAAATCGATTTTTTGGAAGATTCTAGTGTGGTGTAACACCTTAAGGGTACTGGATTTACATAGCTGTAGCACCTACATACATATGTATATCATTTTTAATGCTTTCTTTTAGATTGTGTTTAAAAGTCTTCTATTTGTTTATTGCATTGAACAAAATTAGTTTTAGCCTGGGAAAAGTAAAAATTCTAAAACACATGAATTTTGGCTTAAAAGCGTCACTAAACACTTCTAAAAAGTTCCTAATATTTTGTTAGGGAGGAGATTGAAAGGTTGAGAAATTCAGTTATTTTCAAATTACTAGAAATTTATAGTTTTTCGGAAAAAAGCTAAAAGAAACATTTAAGCTCATGTAATTTTACATAGATGCTGACTTTTATTTCAAACAATTGAAGAGGGGGTAAGTTTTTTATCGTTTTTCTGTTTGTTTTGTTTTCAATAATTGATGATGCATAGCGAAGACTTAAAAGTCACACTGTTAAAAAGCTATAATTTTTCTTGTTTTATTTGTTTACATATCAGCAGTTTACGAAAAAAGTTCAGAACAAAATACTTTGTCACTTACCCCCTTGTTCATCCAAACGCTTCAATTATAGATTAAAGAAAAAACGGTGGAAAACTTTCGAATGTTATTCACAAGTTATTGATGTGAAGAATTGTAACCGTGTGCATTGCTTAAGAAAAACTAAAAGTATTGTTACTGTAGCTTGTAATGTTGACGAAACCCCAACTCATGTTTATCGATTCTCTGTCGATCTATGGAATAAGATGTTCCACAAACAACATAACACTGTATTTCACATAAAGACTTAGATCTTAAGGCTATTAAAATTTAGTTAACACCAGAATTCAAGCCGTTCGTTCACCAGAAATGTACGTCGGTCGTAGCTTTTCTCAGTGGGTCCTTGAAATGCATCAAAATTATCCGGATTTTCATCAAAAAATCATCTTCCATTTTTACCTCGGGATCTACGTTTATAAGCAGAATTTGGTGCTCGGAAAAGGCTTGAAAGGTCTTAAAAATGTGTCTCTGTTTAGTACAGTTTTTATTTTTTTAATTTTTCCCTAAATGTGTAATGTGTCGCCTGAAGTGGACAATGGAGAGTTTATGCTTTTTGTATTCCTCTCCAGGTTTTTTGTATTAACACACAAAGTGTGTTTCCACTTTTCGATTTGTTCCACCATTTTAATGGGTTGGTTCGTGGATCAAATGTTCACATTACGATAGATCCTGGAAAAAGCCTAAGAATGCCAAATCGATAGCCACTATCTTTTCAAGGCCGCACATAACAGCATCTACACGGACGAACTGTATAGAGCCATTTCTAGTTTTGGCATCCTTGCCAACTCGTCCGATGGTGCAGGATGACCATAGAGAATTAGCGCTGCTCCATAAAGGTTGGAAACAAATTAACCGAACCTTTTGATGTCAAAGAAGGCTTTAAACAAGGTGATGCGCTGTCGTGTGATTTCTTTAACATCGTACTTAAAAGAATAGTGCAGAGCTCACACTTCAACTCTAGAGGTGCTATCTTCCAGAAGTTTTTGATGACATTGAAATATTCGGAAGAACTCCCAGTCCCAGATAGACGTAACACCGATAGACATAACTCCGAGGTAGTTTAATACTGTGTCTACCTAAGCTCTTATCACAAAGACGTAGAATCCACCTTGGAGACTACTACTTCAACGATACCAGCGATCTAAAAAATTCTGACATTATTTGTCTTCTACGCTTCATTCGAAGCTCCAATTGGTTCAACGAGTTAAGCTGATCAACTGATCCATGTGGTATCACAACGGACCATACTTTGGTCTAAGTGTGTTGGACTTCCCAACCCACAGCCACTTTAACCTAACCTAACCTACCTAAGCTCCGTTATGAACGCAAAAAACAACACCCGCGCTGAAATCAAACTAAGAGTGACTCTTGCTAAGCGCTGTTTCTTTGAGCTAAGAAAGCAGTTGAGTAGTAAAGTCCTTTCTCGAGCAACCAAAGTGTCGCTATATAAGACCCTAATCATCAGCATCAGCATGAGCATGGACTATGACAAAATCGGATGAAAGCACCTTGGATCGTTTCGAGAGAAGAGTTCTTCGCGTTATCTACGGTCTCGTATGCTTAGAAGATGAGTGGAGGAGAATATGGCACGACGAGCTACAGCCACGTATACCTAGACAGGGTGATAAAAGTTTAAACCTAAGATGGCTAACGTAGCTCGCGGATCAAGTGGAAAGTAACCTCACTCAATTTGGAGTGCGCTAGGGACCAGATGGAACAGTTTTTTTTAGGTGAGGCCCTAGTTCAAACAGGACTGTAGCGTCACCTTATGTAAGTGGAAACTAACCAATAGGTAGTCGAAATCTCTGAAAACTTTTGTTACCAAAACCTCCTGTGTAAAATATTCAAGTAACAAAAAGAAAACAATGCAATAGTTGTCCACACTTTCTATAAAAATATGTTCATTAGCAAAAAAGAACCTAAAAGTATGAATTTAAACTCATAAAAAGACAAGGTGTTGAAGTGAACAAATAGTCTGACCATTCAAACCACAAAGATCATTTTTATCCGTAGCATTTTATTTTTTGGGTTTGAATTCAATGCTAAAATATGTACATAGCTTAATTAGCTTTTTAGTTCAAATACAACCTTTATTTTAATAGCTCTTCCTCTTACATCAATTTAACCGGCATCGTCACGTGCAAAATTACTTATGTGAAAGTTTAAAAGTTGGGGTTTTATTATTTCAATCTTTCATATCCTCATTCATGGTCAATGAACTTAATTGCTTTCAAATCGCCGTTTTAATAAGAACATGACTTATGTACATACATATATTTTTCTTCATATCCGATTCTAGGTATTTTTGCAGATAAATTCGTCTATAGGTATAACGATTTGTTTTGTCTTAATGTTTTTTTTTTTAATTATATTTTTATCAAAATAATAGAACGTGAATGTAAATACTTGTATAGGTGCAATAAGTCATAATAATTCGGACACGACTTTTTTTTAATATGTTGAGCATTTCTTTCTGTTGATTTAAATTACTGATATAAGTTTATATCAGGTTAACGAACAAAATGACATTGCTTTTAGTCATTAAATTACTATAGGAGTTTAGCATTGAAACCAAGAGAAAGGTTAAGGTCGAATATTGGTTTTAAACTGGTAGTTGTTATTTGTTTATATTTATGATCTTTTTTATATTTTTGTTATTGACAAAGCCGTGAGTACAAAGAGTCTATATTTAGTTTAAGTTGCATGAGTTGACTTTGTTCGAAGTCAAAGGTCCTATGGGACCCCAATTAAGTCTATTAGGGGCTCGCAATAATCAACTGGTCTAACATTATATAACAGAAACACTACCATAGGATTACCAACATTAAGACCTTATTGATCAATATCACTAAAACGCATGCCAAATAAATAAACATGTATTCCGGACCGCTTCAACTGAAGCATGAACATTTTTTAAAATGCTTTGTACATTTTTCCAATTGCAATGGTCCCACAAGGTTTTTTTACTGCAATTTTCCAATGGTTTTTGGTTGGCTTAGTTCAAATCCGACTTTAAAATTAATGTATCACGTCACGACTTTGAGATATCACTTTTTAAAATTTTAAGAAATACGTACATACATACATACATATATGTACATATGTACATGTAAGGCTTTTTGGTGCTATCTAAATTTATGAAAATTCTTGATGGTTTTCCAAATCTATAATCACTTTCTTTAAAATTCAGTTGAAAAATGTATGTTATTTTATAAGTATAATATTCGAAAAATCTTCATTAGTTGTTGGATTTTACCTGTCTTACACAAATCTGATAGAATCGCTAAACTATTTATGCCAAAACGGGTTTCATCAGAAAAAGGCAAAACGGTTTGAAAGTAAATTTTGCTCTTGTAACAAATCTGTTGTCTTAAAATTCTATTGTATCAAGTTTTTGAAATATATTCAAAAAATTTAAAAATAATGCTGAAAACGGGTATTTTTAAAACTTGAGCAAACAGTTAAAATTAAAGTTTGGATTTGAAATCAATACCAAAAATTAAATTCAAGGTTTTCTAAAACTTCATACTATAGAGTCAAGTAAGGACTACTGAGAATTTCCAGAAAGTAAGTAAGATACTAAGAGATATTTTGGGTTTTAACTTAACTTTTAAAACCCTGTTCTTGGTTGTTTTTAACATTTTTAAAAACCTGATGTGATAGAAAAATTTAAAGGCGAAATTTGAATTGGGGAAATCTTTATCCTTTTAAAAACATTGTTTTGTTTGTGAGACAGACAAAATTGTCGAACAGTGTTATTGATGATTATTGTTTCATCTGTTGATAATAACTACTCCCTTAAGATGTTAAGAAAAGAATTTCAAAAGAATTATCCAAAAACAACCACTAGGTTTTCTTTCTATACTAGGAAGAATTAATTTTTGTTAAGTCAACTTAATAGGTACACTTATTAAAATTGTTATTGGAATAAAACAAGTTTTTATTAAGTTTGGTAGTGGTTACTCCACCTTTACTTTTAACAATTTTGTACACTAGTTCCGGCAAAAATCATAGAGCCTTTTAATATAGTTCAACGAAATTTCGCTCCACGCTAACTTAATTGCAGAAATTAGGGATTCTTTGACATCAAAGTGACGAGGACGATCACTACCATTAACTGTGTGTCCTAACCACCCCCAAGTGTTTTTAATAATGTTTAGATCAAATAAATACGCCAGTCTATGGTTTATTTTTACCACAGAATCAGAAGAATCTCATACAAAGAATATACATAATTACTCGTCTTGAAGTTGCTGTTGTGCATTTTTTTTACTTGCCATCATGTTTTTCTGTAAGAATCTTTATTTTTTAAGTAAGAATGAAGGCCTCTAAAACTTCGGTTAATTTTATCAGCTACTACACTTCGGTCGGTTAGGTCTTACTTACTTACTTAAGGTGGCGCTACAGTCCTGTGTGAACTAGGGCCTCACCCAACAAACTTCTCCATCTAGCTCGGTCGCTAGCTAGATGTCTCCAGTTTCGCGCTCCGAGTTGGGTGAGGTCACCTTCCACTTGTGCGCGCCACCTGATTCGCGGTCTTCCTCTACTGCGTTGTCCTGTGGGTGTGGATTCGAAGACTTTCCGGGCCGGAGCATTGGTTTCCATGCGCTCTACGTGACCCAGCCATCTTAGTCGTTGGACTTTTACCCTTCTGGCTAAGTCTACGTCGCTGTACAGCTCGTCGTTCCATCTTCTCCTCCACTCCCCTTCGATGCATACGGGACCGTAGATCACACGAAGAATCTTTCTCTCGAAACGACCCAAGGTGCTTTCATCCGCTTTTGTCATAGTCCATGCTTCTGCACCGTATAGCAGGACGGGGATGATAAGGGTCTTATATAGCGACACTTTGGTCCTTCGAGAGAGGATTTTTCCACTCAATTGCTCAATTGGTCGGTTAGGTCTTGGTCTATAATTAAATCGGTTTAAGCTTTTTAAACACAAGTAAGTCAGGTAGGTCAAGTAAGAACTACTGAGAATTCCATTCCTGACAACATTACTTGCACACAGGAATGGTTGGGATTTGTAAGTCACTAGGCCCTAGTTCTGATAGGTAGTTCAGGTAGGTTAATTTAGGTTGAAGTGGATGTCCGGGATAGAATTTAAAAAACAAATTAGGCCAGTTGTTGGCCTATTGTGATACCACATGAATCTTGAAGCCTTCTTCTGAGCTTAATAAAACCAATTATAGTTTCTTACGAGACGTGATGTTAGTGTGTTTAATCGTTTTAATCGTTATAGACGAATTCTTCTAGGAAAATCTTACGTTGAACTAGAGAAGGCATGCACAGAGGAGGTGAAGTACTATTTTCTTCGTCCATACGTAGACAGCTAGATCTATTAATTTTTCTTAAACTTTAAGATCAGGAATCTCACTGAAAATACTAAAATTGTTGATTTAAACTGTCCATCACTTGAAAACGAGAATATTATCGTTGTACTTACATACCTATTCATTTGACTCAAAAATAAGCTTTTAATTTACATATAAAAAACTTTACGCCAATTGCTTTGCACATCTATACAGTTGGAAAGAGTATTAAATACCATTTCATATGACACTAAAACCAGCTAAATAACCAACTTTTGACTAGGCAACCCTATGCTTTTAGACGACAATTTTAATGCTCTCTCATTTAAAACAAAAACCGACCCAATCGGGCCTATGGGAAATCTCCCTGAAAATTTTACTTCACTCGGAATTTTTTGTTTTATCCTTAATCGGGAATTTCCCTGGAAATACATTTTTTCAAACAAAAATTCAATGCAATTACAGCACAATTTCCCGGGACACTTTTCCCGATAGCAAGTAATTCCGAGGGAAACTTTTAAACATTATTTTCGTTCCCAATGTTCGAGAGGGACATTTTTATTCACGATAGCCCCCATTAATTTTGATAAAATATTGGTAATTATCAAAATAACAGATGAGGGTAGATATTCCTTCTATAAGTGTAGTAGGTACCTACAACATTCTTCGTCTTAGTAAAAAAGATGTTAAATATGCAGGCAGGGTAAATACGGTCGTGGTCCATAAAAAAAGTATTGACAGTCAAAAACAAATTAATTCCAAACATAATTCAAATTGCTTTGGTCTACATCGATCTTGAAAGTCCTGATTGATTGATTTATATCAAATCTTTCCTTTTTCGTTGTGATATCAACATTTAAAAAGAGGCTGGAATACGACCCACACTTATAACTTTCCATCCCATCTGTCGATTTGTCTTGCTTAAGACTTTATGTGATGTAATGATTTTTTTTGTTCTCCTAATACTGGATTCGAAAACCATCTCTTATCAGTTAATTGTTGTTTTTGTAGGTTTTCGTGTTTTTTTTTTTTTAATTTTGCAATCCAATTCTTCTAAAAAAATTTGCTAAAAATTACCAACAATATTTTTTACATATGATGAAATAGTTCGATTTCAAAATCTGTTTTGGCTAACGAGAGTTTTAGTCGACAACCAATTTTTACAAATTTTAGTAACATTTCTTGAAAGTTTTTATTTCTTCTCTAAACAATTACAGATTGTATTTTTGTGAGAAAATTTAGCACAGATTAAAATCATGTCAATACCTTCATTTCTTCTTGAGATATCTAGAATCGACAACTATTTTCACCAATTGTACGTACTATTTTTTGTAGATTTTAATTTTTATGAAAAAACAATAGTTGCGTTTTTATAAAAATATAAATGTCGAGAAAAATATTTTCTACCTATAAGATGAAAATAGTTTGAACTCAATATTTTTAATTTTTGAAAAGATATTTGAGTCGAAAATCGATTTTTACTTTAAGTAATGTTTTTTTTTGTAAGAAAACTGTCATATAAATTTTTCTCAAAATCTTACCAGATGTCAAAAATGTTATTCTTTGTTGCATAAAATTATTTGAGACAAAATCATTTTTTTCTTTTCGTAAAATTTGTTTCATTTTTTTTTCGATATGGACGACATAAAAAGCTTCCTTAACGTACGGACTTATGAACGTCCGTACACACGGCCAGCCACATATATGTACATCTCTCTAAAAATCTTTTATCTAGATTCTAAGGACCTTTAGATTTGCATGCTTCCTGTCTGCAGTGTTTACAAATACTATACTGATAATGTAAAAATTAATAAAAATGACAACTTGTAAATGCCTACCAATATCAGGCTCGTAATAGAACAAGAATTTTCCACACTTTTGAATTGAATTTCATAATATAAAAAAAAAAATGGATGGCGCAACAGTCCGTTGAGAACTAGGGCCTAGTGACTTACAACTCTCAACCATTCCTGTGTGCGAGTACTGTTGTCAGGGATGGAGGGGACCTAAAGTTTTAAGCCGAATCCGAACGGCTAATTTAAGAAAGCACTTTTCATCACAAGAATTACTCACTCCAACGCAGTAACCATCATGCCACGGGTACTATAACGAATTTCATAATACGTATCTAATATTAAAAATTAGACAAGAAGAATGTGTCATATGCTTATAAATATTCCACTATGATCATCCTTACACCTCCCCTTACTCTCAACCTATTTGAAAAAATTTTTGGACAAAGCCATTTGGGTGATTTTGGGGAATTTTGTAAACGTTTTGAGGGCCAACCGCTGTCAACTCCAATTATAAAATTAATTATTATTTCAAGCTTTTAATTATATTTTATTTAATATTCACGAAATAATATTTAAATTTTATTTTACTATAAAACATATTTTTCTATTATAAGTTAGTTATTTAAAATAACAACTTTAAATTGATAGTTCGGGAAACAAATACAAAACAACAATATTTGAATTTTGTTTTCTTATTAGTAAATATAAACAAAATAATTTACAGCACTCAGGTGTTGTTTAAGATATTATATTTCTGTCGATATTAGTGTCTGAAGTCGTTTTTATTTGGCGTTAATTTGTTCAGATTCTGTGGAAATATTATTATTGGTTTTGAATTGGAAAAACTTACTCATAAATTTCGCATAAATGTACAATCACACCAAACTTCAGGACCTTCAGAATACAAACAATTAATTAGATGGATCACGAAACCGAGAGATATTCCGAATTTACAAATAAAGCATCGTGTTAAGACGAAACAAAATTATAATGAGTCAATTAAAACAACAGAGGCAATCAAAATTATAAGTTAATCACTTATGAAAAAAGTTCCTCATACGCCGTAGTGCACTCTTAAATAAAACTTTAAAAAATCTATTTACATTTATATTATATTTTGGATTCCAAACCTTTTTTTTAGCAGATGGAAAATAATTATTACAAGTTCTTGAAAAGTAAATAAATGTTATTCATTTTCAAGTTTTATTCCAAATTAAATTCAATGGCAAATTTCTGGACTAATTTCAATTTTGTTTATATTTCAGATGTCATCAAAACAAATTTTAACAGTCTTGTCAATTGTTGTAGTTCTCTCAGGATCAATACGTTTGGCATGTAGTTCGGCTGTTTTAATAGCTGATCTTACAATGTCTGTTATGATCGAACTTTCTTCGCGACATCCATTTTGTAAAATGCATACTGACAGGTAAATAATTTGTAGGCAACATGCATCTCTCCGTTCTCATTGTTGCAAATTGACCATCAATTGTTTAAAGCAATGTTTTATTGTTAAATACTTTACAGAGGTGATATTCAGAGGATGTTATTACAAGCAGATCAACGTCGCATTCGTCAAGTACCAAGAGAATCGGTTTTGGAACTAGAACATGTTTGCAAGGATGCTGGTTCTTATGGAAGTACATTTCGGGGAGGTCTTGGTTTTATCTACCCAGGAACCAAATGGTGCGGACCAGGTAAATAATGATTATTAAGCCTTGCGTAAGCATAGTTTTGTACAAGTCTTGTACTATAATAGAAAATGTTGATTCTTAATTAAAGAAGAACCTATTTACAGCGAAATTAAATTAATTCAATTTTTTGTACTTATAGGAACAGCTGCAGTTGATTACAACGAGTTAGGACTTCATGCTGAAGAAGATCGATGCTGTCGTGATCATGACCTATGCCCAAATGTTTTAAATGCAGGCGAATGCCGACGTGGACTTTGCAATACTGGTTCGTTTACGAGGTCTCATTGCGATTGTGATGCCAGGCTAAGACGATGTCTTCAAGGTTTAAATACAGGTACGTTTGAACAATAGCTACATATATACGTGTAGAACGGATTTGACTTGTATACTAATTTTTTTTCTTTGACTTAACAATGCAATGATGACTCATGGAGTACGTGTGGATTGCTGCCTGACCAATACAGCATATTTTGTTTATTGACGAAGCCATTCAGCCATAAATGACCCTAATCGCTGAAGATGATTTTTCGATGAAAATCCGAATCATTTTCAAGTTTTTGCTCAACCCATTTCACGAACATACGACGCTTCTGATGGTCAAGCGGCTTCAGTTCTTGCGTCAATTTAATCTTGTAAGGATGTAGGCCAAGATCTTTTTGCCACAACGACGTCACAGAGATGCCCAACGCTTGAGAAGGACGTGTGAGAGATACATTTGGGCTTTCTGGAACTGAAGCCTCAGCGGCAGCAATATTCTCGACACTACGGGCACTTCTTTCTCTCACTGCCACGGGAACATTTTGTACTGTGCCTGTGGATTCAAATTTGTCCACTAGACGCTCAATTGTTGATCTGCTAGGACGATTATGACGACCATAAATTGGACATAGCGTTCTTAATGTTGAGGTCGCTGACTCCGAATTTCGGTAGTAAATTTGGATAATTTCGACTCTTTGTTGGCTCGTATGTCTTTCCATCATGAAATGGCAAACCTTACTGAAGAGAAATGTCAAAAGAGCGGCGTCGTTTGCTGTCCCTGACGCTCTACTTTTGTAGCGTCCCTGTTGAAAAACCCTGTACATAGCTGTATTGATATCAAATACGCCGCCGCTTCTTCCACTTTTCTTGTACTAATTTTGATGTTATAAGGACTGTAAAAGTCTTGTATTGTATGTTTCAAGCTATATTTTAAATGTTATTGTGAAGGAGCGTTTAGAACGTCTTTGGTGTACTCTTGTTAAAGTAATTTGTGGAAGGTTGTGTGTAAATGTTCAACCAAGTCGTATTGTTTATTCGCAATCTTTGGTTTTCTCTATGGTTACGTTTTTTTAAATGGCATTCTATAACTTCTTTGACGCGACAGTTTTTTATCAGATTTTAAACGACGAAAAAGTTACAAATATCTGTCACAATTGGAAATTCACATGAAACATTAATGCTCGATGCACAATAAAAAAAATAATTTTTTTTTTTCTTTATGCTCCCTCCTCAATTTTAAGAAGTTTTGTATATGTTTTTATTTTGTATACTTTCGTTGATACCATTTCAGAATGTTTCTTGTTGTACACACTTCTTCTCCCAAAGCTTAAATCTTTCTTTTTAAAAGCGGAAGCGTGCCATCGCGTCGTTTCTTTCCTGTTCCTTGTTGTTCTTCATGTTTTTGTTTCGGAACTTCACCCTCTAATTCACCGAAACTATCATCGATCGCTTCTGAATATTGCAACGAAGTGTCTGCATCTACCAAAAGGTGTGTTGATGCAGACCCGAATGATGTTGGCAAAGGGGTTTGAAGGAAAATTGGGATAGGATACACCGATTCGATTGCCACTTGAATTCAACCATTTTCATAACTTAACACATCTGCTACAGCCTCTTCCAGTTGCTTTTAATTCCTTTCAATTGTGACTTACTTTCTTTTTAACTTTAAATTTCAAGTCGGCCTAAACCTCATAAAAACAAACAATAAGAATTTGTGTATCCTAATGGAATAAGGGATTCAAACCTTTTGCCAACCATCTCCAGCTCTTATTAGAGGACCCTTGCTTTTAAGGTGTTCAGCTATGTTATTTCAATCCGTTTTTAATTTGTTTGTCTATTCCCTTTAAAAATCCCTAGCCTACTGCTCGTTAGTCTGCATCAGCCCTGCGAGCGTTTGAAATTGGGTTTAATTTGTTAACTTCAACTGCAAATGTAAACAACTTGTTCTTGTTTTATTTATCGTGAAACAATAACAATAAATAAAATAAAATAATAATTTAACAAGAATACTTACAGTTTTTCTATAATTTGTGATTACGTTTACTCTTCTTGGGGTATCATTCAGATTTCACTCATATCAAAGAAAGGTGCACACTTGGGCCATTTGGAAACCATTATAAACAGTTACAAATCACAAACTACTATAAACCAATAAGATTAGATTACAAAGATCCGTTTAAGATACTCAACTCCTTTTCAAACTCATTCCTTTTATATATCTTTTAAAATTCTTCTTCTGTTTTTTTTTTTTTCAGAAACCGCCAATACTTTGGGAGCAATATTCTACAATGTCGTCCAGGTTACCTGCTTCCAAGAGCGTAGTCCCTGTTCATCTCATCAAAGGTTTGAACAAACTTGTCCAATTGATTTTCGTCCATCTGATTTCTTTGTGCCAGCCAATTTGGGCAACCTCATTTCACGCATTATTCAAAAACAATATCCTCGCCTCAACCATCAAGAAGACTTTTCATTATTTGGATCAATAAATAGACAAGAAGAACAAATACCAAGTCGATCAGATTTTGATACGATAACAACACGTTTAGGAGTTAAATTAGCATCTGTTGGTTTAGTAGCATTAAATATATTGAAAGAATTGAAAAGGAATTGGACAAACATCTTGAATTTAGATCAAATTAGTAACAATGAACAATTATTGAACTCACAAAATGAAGTGGATGTTCATTTTTACTAAAATATGGAAAATTAATTTTAGTCATAAAGTTTTGTGATAACTAAAATGTGATATTACCAAGTAAAAAAAAAACATGGACTTTAGCAGAAATATAAATAATAATATATCAATTAACAAAATAAAATACGAACACATTTGGTACTCTTATTGTACATAAAAGATAGAATTTAATTAGATTCTAATTATTCTGATCGGATAGGCTTTTATGTTAAATTTGAATTTCGTCTTAATTCAGTGCAGAATTCACTTTCACTTATTGGCACCTAGTAATTCGTTTTTCACGTCACCTAAATTTTTTTAAATTCGAAAAAAAAACAAGTTTATAAGGCTTTTTGAGGCAATCTTAATTTATGGAGTAGCTTTTTTTCAATAAAATCCGTGATGGTTTTCCAAATCTATAATCCTTTTTTATTATGTATATGATTGTGAAATATATTAAAAATTAGCAATAAAAATTAAGCCCAAAACGTATTTTTCGATTTTCTCACAACTTCAAATGATTTAAATTGTATCTAGAAAACAAAGATTTGTAATTTGAAAATCATCATGCAATAATTCATTCTTAAGATATATTTTTAGTTTTAACTACATTTTGTCGACCAGTTTAATCTATCTCCAATTGAAGGTTCAAGCGCTGTCGTAAATCCATGTGTCAATAGATACAAATTTTAAAAAGTTACAATTACTGACAAACAGTTGAAAATAAATTTATAAATTTGATAGCCATGGTAGCCACACAGATCCTGTAATTTTAGCATCGTCAATTTGGATTATTTGTCTTGTTTGTTATTAGTAAAAAAACTTTTATCTACGCCATAATCTCATGGAGTTATTCATTTTTTTTATTTTTATTGGAAGAATTTACAAAAACTATAAATTTGCATGATTTTTTTTTCAGAATGTAATAAAAGCTAAAAGCAAATCAAAATAAAACTATTATCGCATAACATTACACGTATACATACTACATTCTGTTTGTGTTTGTTTGTTATTTATTAATTCATATACAATATGTATGTTTCTTTATTTTTTGTTCATAATATTAAATCTTATTTACATTTTTAATTAAATTTAAGTTTATTAATTATTTTCATTACGTTGTTATTTTTTTTTTCATTAGCCTGAAAAATAAAACTCCAATTTTGTATATTTATGTTTCGTGTTTTTTTTGTTTGTTTTTTGTTCCATCTCTGTTTCTTCCAAGCAAAGCTTTGTGAAAATAAAGAATAGAAGTTAGAGTTATTTTATTTTTATTACAGAGCTGGATACAATAAAACAACTTCTGATGAAATATGCGCTCAATGGCAATATCAGCCAACTGAAAAATATGTACCTAGTGCTCCAGGAAGGACCTAAGCCGATCAGCTAAAATCCTAATGGTAATAAGTTAAACAAAGATAACGATGACTGGTTTATAAAAACAAACAATAATTGATGTGGTTTCAAATGGACTTTTAAGTCAAGGATAAGCAATATTTTTATTATGATTGTGTGTGAATTTGGACAGTTTAAATTAAGATAATATTTACATAAATAAATACGTCATACGTATATATAAAATAATCTTATCAATATTCTTCTTCCAATATTTCAATAAATAACTTTAAAGCAATAATATTATGTAATGAGTAGTCATTGAAGGAAATATAAAACATACAAACAAATGTTTTGTCTTTATATACTATCATGCCCGTTGTGAAATTGAGTCCCTAACTCTGACTCATTTTTTATTACAAACGATCGCAAGATGCATAAAGTAGGGTTATGTACTGTGAAAAAAACATCTTAAGTTAGCAAGTTGAAGAATACGTCATTGTGGGAAGTGAATTCAGATTAAAATATTAATAATTGTCATCATCATATTTTTTTCATTGTTCTAGTTAAATCTGCGATCGATGTTCTAATTTTCTGTGACAAAGTATGGTAATTCACTGAAATAGGAGAAACGCGTTAACCTTACCTGTTTGTCATTTCCTTTTATTGGTGCTTAAAATAATTAAGTTTGATAGAACTAAAATAACATTTATCATTATCACATTATAAAAAAAAACAAACATGTCAAATACACTACTTGAAAGGATCACTCACTTTTTTAAAATCTTGTTTAATTCAAATGAATATTTAAAACCAATATTTCTGAAAAAATTCGAATTTATAACACAAACTTGAAAATAGCAATTGAACAGCGAACGCATTGAAATCGAGATTAACGCAATATCCGACCCGACAGTCCCATAGTGCCACGGAATGACATTGGAAAATAAAATTTCTACACAGAATATACCTGTATTGCAAGTATCTACGTTATAAGCTTAAATCGTGCGCATGACGCATGCAATCAGGCTAAATTTAGATTACATAACCAGAGTGTTGTGAGAGAATAATTATTTGCGAACGAACGAGGTGCAAAAGTAAAAAAAAGTTATTATTTTACCAAAAGGCCATACATGGAGAGTCTAAAATTTCACCATGGTCTGTAAATCAAATGTGGATTTCATTATTAAGTCAAGATCTTTCTTGAAACCTAGTGACTTAGATTCTTAACCCAACCATTTCTGTGTACGTGTTAACTGAAATTGTGTCTTATTTGTTTTAAGGCTTTGGATTTCTTTGAGAATCAACCAATTGTTTGGGAGAAACCTACCAATTACGGTTTGATAATGTATTTGATTTACTTACTCTGTATCCTTCTATATTCTCACAGTGAAATTCTCTTAAAACGAAGAAATAGTAGAATAGAAGACAATCAAATCTCATAAATACTTTTAAATTTAATAAAACAAATTATTTGCATTGATTTCAGAAACTCTTAAATCACCTCTGTTTTTATTTCTTCATCTTTAATATATTGGCTGTATTTAAAAAATAATAGTTTAATTCAATCTTATTATTAAAAATGAAATGTATAAATAGAATTTGAAATAAAAAGACATAATTATAAGGAATATTAAAAAGAAGAAAAAAAAAAGAATAAAACAAACAAAAAATAGAAACAAATAAAAATCTGGCAATGCTCAGAAGCTTCGATTCGGTACTTTTAAAAAACATTTTCTTGTTTTCTTTTATGTTATGTATGTATAACCACTTATTATTATACTAGAGATATTACAACACAAAAATAAATAAACAATTTATTTACCCAGGCCTATTTTCTTGGCATCAACTTCATATATGAGCAATCGCCACATCTTGACAACAAAGACTTCTGCTTCCTCATCCAGAACCTGGATAAGATGGATAAAAAAACATTATATTAATTTAAATTTTATGGCACAGTATTAACCGAATATATATACCATTTGAACATCATCTAAAATACTTTGAGGTGAACTACCAGCTAGGACTTTGGAACAAATGAAATCAACGAGCGTTGGTTCGGGTTCACCAATGTACTCGATGATTTTCTTATTAATCCACGGTCGAATTTTCTTCTCCATAAGGTTGTTGTCGATTTCATTGCGATCTAGCTTATAGTTGAAAAGATCAATTTTTTGCGTGGGTATTCTGTCGATTATGCTCTTGATGTGACGGCGTTTCTCCTCCTGAAGTTTAGTGGTATTGTCTTCTTTGTTATTGCTGCCGCCGCCGCTGTTGCTATCGGGTTTATCACTACGCTTCTTTGAGTTTGACTTGGAGTGATTCTGTCCAGAGTGGTGGGTTGCACTTGAAACGTTGGCTGGATGTGATCCACGATTTTGAGATTGGGCGTTTGGAAATTGGTTTTCATCATAATCTTTTGAAATATACGAAAAAATTGAAAAATAGAGTTTTACGAGTTTTATAAATGAAGTTGTGGTATTAGGATTTTTTTTGTGCTCCTTAGAGTGAATATTTCTAAACGGTTCTCTTAATAGGGTTTTTTAAGTGTTTTTTTTTTTTTTGTTTGGCAGATATGATACAATGCTACAATGATAACTAGAGGCGATAATACAGTGATCGTATAAAGGGTTTTCCAATTGGGACGCGGACGGGTTGATTTTCACAGCTCGTCGCGACCAAATTGTTTGTTTTACTTTCTTTAAAAATATTTTTATTAAATCAGTCACTAAAAACATTTAAATAAAGTTACTGTTTGTTGTGGATTTTGGTCTGAAGGCGTTATACCAGAGTAAAGAAATATGTAGTTTTGGCGGATTGACTTGCAACATCAAGAATTCGAGTCCACAAGCTGGTTAAGTGGTTAATTTAATTTTCCAGTGATTTAAAATTATCAAAAACTTAACAAAACAAAAATCGAACAATTACCTATGATTTGTGTCTCACGAAATAAAACCTTAATAAATAAATTATATCAAAACCTTTTTGAAAACTTTTCATTTGAATACTTTCTAAATAAATAAAAAAATAAAAACCACTCAAAACCAATTTTGTCATCAAATTATGATGACACAAAATCTTGTCGTAAAATGGAAGTAAAATCATCAATCAATGCAATAACACTTACCTAGCGGCACTAACTTCCTCTTCTTCGGATTGCTAGCATCATCGTTGTCCTCTTCATTGTTGAAAACATCCGAAGTAACCTCGATTTTTTTCTTCTTAGCATTAACTCCTAAATTGAGACTTATAAGTGGAGCGGAAATAGGAGGAGTACCAGGAGTTGTTACATTGTTATGACTATTAACAGGACTGAAACCGTGACTGGACGATACCACAGATCCTCGAGAATCCTCGTCTTGGAAATGATTCGACACACTATCCCTGGATTCTGATTCATGTCTAACTGGTGGTAATGGATGATTTGAATTGGGTTCACGATTTGATGTTAATGTTTCGTCATTTGAATCTGAATCAATTGGTTCTGTATGCATGACTGCGGCTGCCATCGCTGCTTCGTGTGCCTCCTTCTCTTGCATGTATTTCTCCTTGGCCGCTGCAAGTTTCTCCTTCTCCTTGAGACGCTTGGCCTTTTCAATTTCACGTTCTCGCTCCTTTTCTAGTTCACGCTCCCTGCGTTGCTGTGCTTCTAAATTAACGTCAATTAGAATTTGAGGCTTGTATAGATTCTCACGTTCCTTCTTCGCCCGTTCAAACTCTTGTGTTGGATTCTCGTATTCTCCGCTAAATATTTTGTTCTTAAGCTCTTCGAGTTCTTCTTGTTCCCTATTGCGATCTTTGGCATCGAGATCAGCTTCTCGGACACGTTCAGCGAGTCTTCTTTGAAGTTCCCGGCCCCTATTTGCAATTGATTGAAAAAAAAAAAATATATATAAACAAACGAGTCAATTATTGTTTTATTTTTTTTTACTTGTAGTATTTAGGATCATCCCTATCGTCATCGTAGTCTTCTACGAATTCCTTTAACCGTTTTGCTTCTTTTTCTCTTTCTTCAAGTTTCATACTTTCTTTTGATTTTGCCTAGGATTAAAAATCAAACACTTTTCTGTAAGAATAAGAATAAATAAAATAATTGTATGCATTTTAACCTTTTCATATTCTTTTAGTTTTCGTCGTTCTCTTTGTTCCCAGTTTTGCAGTCTTTCTTGGTATGCAGCTTCTTTCTCACGAGCTTTTTTCTCCAATTTTTTACGCTCTCGCATTTCTTCCTCAATTTCTTTTTCGCGCTGGATATCTCGTACATTTTTGACGATTTTTTCCTCTCGCTCTCTGTTGTTTTATAAATAAAAATAAATACAAAATAAACACTTTAAAATAAATATTTATCCTAATATTACTTATTTAAGTACGTTAAAAAATTCTGTATTTAGTTAAGATTCCTATTGAAGTTATGAGGGCTTTAATTGTTTGATTTAGATATTTGATCATTTTTACTAAATCAAGCCAGAAATCCCAGCTTAGTGCTTTAATTTGGATATCAGTGTTTGAAACTATAATCAACTTTGTTTAATATAATAAACATTTCTTAGTAAGTTTAAATTAATAAATTTAAAAAAAATTAAATAATGATATTTCTCACCTATCTCTTTCACGTTCCCGTTCCCTGTCCCGTTCACGTTCTCTTTCCCTTTCGCGCTCTCTTTCCCTGTCCCGTTCACGCTCTCTTTCTCTTTCTCGCTCCCTTTCACGCTCTCGTTCACGTTCACGCTCACGTTCCTTTTCGCGTTCTTTTTCACGCTCCCTCTCGCGTTCCCGCTCTCTATCTTTGTTCTCTCTATCACGGTCTCTCTCACGATCTTTTGAACGAGACTTGCTTCTCTTTCGCTTATCTTTTGAGTCACGATCTTTTTCTTTCTTCGAAGGCGATGCGTCCACAGTTTTGTCCTTTTTCTCCTTTTTCACAACAACTTCTTTTTCATTCGCGTCCCAATCCTTCTCACTATCCTTTTCCGAATCCCTATGATCACGTTCTTTTTCATCATTTCTTTTCCTACGATCTTTTTCCTTTTCTTTACGATGATCATCGGCTTCGGCCTTCTTACGAAATTTACCAATCTCACTGCTTATTAAGTTTCTTTTATCATCTTCAAGATTTGCATCTTGTAGAGCTTTGCTCACTTTGAGATCGGGGTTGTCTGGGCGTCCTGTAAAGTTTTTTTTAAGAATTTACATTCAAAGTGTCTCTTTGATTATAGTTACCATCACTTGGCGGTGGAAGTTCATGTTTGTGTTCTTCCATAATGCGTTTCATCAGCGTAAGCGCATAGGCATCTTCATCCTTTTCAATTTCTATCTTTTTGCCTCCTAACTTTAACTCCTCCTCCTTATAATTATCCAATAAGAGTTTATTTTTTGCATCAACTTTTGCCACTAGCTTTTTACCATCAAATTCCATTTCACTGAGTAGACGAACAGCACGCATTCCAGCAGTTGGACCGCTTTAAAAAAAATTAAAAGTAGGACGTTAGATTGATATGGATATAAATATATGTTTGTTAGTTAAAAAATGTCTAAACTCTGATACATGCCTCCTTAAATTTATTTACAGTGGCTCCCACGACTAATCGGACAAGGAAAATGTAAATTTTCGTAATGCAATTTCTCAAACAAAATGTACAGAAGTAGTGGAACTTAATTATCATTTTATAACATATTTAAGTTCAAATTAAGTTTAAATAAAAAAAAACTGCATAATTATCAAATAAATTAAAAAAATAAAAACAAATCCTTAATTAAACCTCTCACACATAATTGTTATTATTAACCTTGTATTACGGAAGACTTTTACATACATTTAAAGTAGTTTCTTCGCAAGGACACCAAAAGAAAATTGGTTTTGTTGCATAGCAAGGACAGTAAATCAGAACGAACAATAGCAAAAATTGTGCATCGTAGCCCTTCAATAGTTCGTTACATAGTTTCACAATTTAGGATTCATGTGAGCAGAAAAGTAAAAATAAAGAAACAGGAGACGTACGATGACAAGCATTTTTTAGGCTAATCAACTAAAATTTCTTCTTATCTTCCAAATCCCTAAAGATTTTTATGAAAGAGACCACGAGTAAAGAAATCAGCAACGAAACCATCAGAAGAAGAAGCAACGAAACCATCAGAAGAAGAACAGTGAAAAAATAGAAATCAAAGACTTAAGTTTGCTAATGAATGTCTTCTTGGAATAAGGTGAAAGTACATATTTTTGTATTGCAAATTTAACCTTAAAAGTTCAGATGGAAGAATGTATGAATGGCGAAAAGCAAATGAAGAATATGCTCATTAAAATACTCGGGCTACTGTAAAGCATGGGGGTTGGTTGATTAAGGAATGAAGATGTGATGCAAGTTCTGGTGATCGGAACAAACATTTTGTAGAGGGTTAAATGTATTATATTTTATATCATACATTTTGAAACAACATTTATGGTCCAGTGTCAGTAATTTCGGAATACAAGACAATTTCATCTTCCACCAACCAAAGTACACATCTTGTACAGCAAGGTCGTGGTTATTGTATAAATTCCCTAAGGTGCTTAAAAAACAGAAAAAGTCATCTGACCTTAATGCAATCGAGCATATAGTGGATGAACTGGGGCGTCGAGTTGCTTAAAAGAATCTTAGAAACAGTAAGGACCTTAAGACGGGCTTACAAGAGGAATGGCAAAAAATAAAACCTGAAGTATGTTAAAAACTTGTCTCTTCAATACCTCGCCTTGGAAAGGCGATTTAATCGAAAGGATTCCCAACTAAGTACTAAATATTAAGTGTCCGATTATGTTTGAGGTGTTAAATTATTGAGTTGCTTTTGTTGTTGATATTAATTTGCTGTTTAATGGCCTAAATTGTAATTTTGGCTTATTTCAAATAAAAATGTCATATAAAATTGTTATAATGTTATACACTCGCCATACATATCCTTGGAGGAAATGCATTGCGAAAATTAAAATCTTATGTGTCCAATTAGTCTCGGGAGCCACTGTATATATTTTAACATTTATTTTGCCAATTTAAAATTAAAAAAAAAGAGATGCAAGAGAGGTAAACTAACAATTCAGTTAATTTACTTATCATTGAAAAACAGCTTTAACATTCTTATAAAGCATCTTGCACATGAGCAACGAACTGCGAACTGTGGATGTTCGCATATTTTGACTTATCTTTCACATGAGCTTTTATTTCTATTCGCAGGTAGCGACGAATTGTCAACCCTTTTCTCCATATTTTCCTCAGCCATCATCTTTCACACAAAAACAAAACAAGAGTGGTATAATTTTGAGGTTAAGTTGAGCGCGAACAATTTATTCGTTGCAGTGTGGATGGTATGTGGAACGCGAATAGAGTTTGACAGTTCGCAGCAACCACACTGCGATACGTTACTACCAAATTGTTTTTACAAAATTCTCTTGTTTTAGAGAACAAAATGCAAATTTTATTATCCTAATATTAGTGTCAATTGGTTTCTTATAATTTAAATGTTTTTGTGTGGAATTGACTTTTTGAAATGTGTAAAATCACGTTTGTTCGTCCATTCGCAGTTCGCAGTTCGTTGCTCATGTGCAAGGCACTTAAACTCTGATACATGCCTCCTTAAATTTATTTACAGTGGCTCCCACGACTAATCGGACATGGAAAATGTAAATTTTCGTAATGCAATTTCTCAAACAAAATGTATAGACGTAGTAGAACTTAATTATCATTTTATAACATATTTAAGTTCAAATTAATTTTAAATAAAAAAAACTGCATAATTATCAAATAAATTAAAAAAAATAAAAACAAATCCTTAATTAAACCTCTCACACATAACTGTTATTATTAACCTTGTATTACGGAAGACTTTTACATACATTTAAAGTAGTTTCTTCGAAAGGACACCAAAAGGAAATTCGAAAATTGGTTTTGTTGCATAGCAAGGACAGTAAATCAGAACAAACAATAGCAAAAATTGTGCATCGTAGCCCTTCCATAGTTAATTACATAAATTAAAAACGAAAATATGATTTATGTGAGCAGAAAAGTAATAATAAAGAAGCTGGAGAGGTACGATGACAAGCTTTTTTTTAGGCTAATCAACAAAAATTCCCTCTTATCTTCCGAATCTCTAAAGATTTTTATGAAAGAGAACCAGTAAAGAAATCAGCAACAAAACCATCAGAAGAAGAAGCATTGTCATCGAAGTAATGACCGTGCAGCGGTATATAAAAAGTTATTCATCAGTGAAAAAATAGAAATCAAAGACTTAAGTTTGATAATGAACGTGTTCTTGGAATAAGGCGGCACTACATATTTTTGTATTGTTAGGTAAATAAGACAATATTATAAATTAGGTTTTGTTCACGGACGGAAGCAAATTTAACCTTAAAAGTTCAGATGAAAGAATGTATGAATGGCGAAAAGCAAATGAAGAATTTTCTTAAAAGAGGTTTGTCATAATACAAATTCTATATACTGTTGAAAAAATTCAAGCAAAGTAGAAGACAATGCACTATATTTCGGACTTGTTGAATTATTGATTCAAAATAGCTTGCAGCCTTTAGTCCTTGAAAAAATTTGGCGTTTCGTCCGGGTGGAACTCACATGGACTCATCAGTTGACTGAGTGAGGCACCTTGTCAAGACGCAATTTTTCCAAAATTTCAGTTCATCTAACATAAGTTTTTATGCAAAAACTTACTACGAACTATATTCAACCAAGTTAAAATTTCTTAACATTTGAAGTTGAAAATTAAAATCTAATAAAAAATTAAAATCTAATAAAAGATTATAGATCAGGGCTTAGCTTAAGTTTTATAAAAGAGGTTTGTCATAATACAAATTCTATATACTGTTGAAAAAATTCAAGCAAAGTAGAAGACAATGCACTATATTTCGGACTTGTTGAATTATTGATTCAAAATAGCTTGCAGCCTTTAAGTCCTTGAAAAAAAAATTTTTTTCTCATTAGCATACTCGGGCTACTGTAAAGCATGGGGGTTGGTTGATTAAGGTATGAATATGTGATGCAAGTTCTGGTGATTTGAACTAACATTTTGTGGAGGTTAAAATGTATTATATTTTATATGATACATTTTGAAACAACATTTGTGGTCCAGTGTCAGTAAACTCGGAATACAAGACAATTTCATCTTCCACCAACCAAAGCACACATCTTGTACAGCAAGGTCGTGGTTATTGTATAAATTCCCTAAGGTACTTAAAACACAGAAAAAGTCATCTGACCTTAATGCAATCGAGCATATAGTGGATGAACTGGGACGTCGAGTTGCTTAAAAGAATCTTAGAAACAGTAAGGACCTTAAGACGGGCTTACAAGAGGAATGGCAAAAAATAAAACCTGAAGTACGTTAAAAACTTGTCTCTTCAATACCTCGCCTTGAAAAGGCGTTTTAATCGAAAGGATTCGCAACTAAGTACTAAATATTAAGTGTCCGATATGTTTGAGGTGTTAAATTATTGAGTTGCTTTTGTTGTTAATATTAATTTGCTGTTTAATGGCCTAAATTGTAGTTTTGGCTTATTTCAAATAAAAATGTCATATAAAATTGTTATAATGTTTTACATTTCCTTGGAGAAAATGCATTGCGAAAATTAAAATCTTATGTGTCCAATTAGTCTCGGGAGCCACTGTATATATTTTAACATTTATTTTGCCAATTTAAAATTTAAAAAAAAAGAGATGCAAGAGAGGTAAACTAACAATTCAGTTAATTTACTAATCATTGAAAAACAGCTTCAACATTCTTATAATACCTATCAAAAATATTTAACATTAAACAGATAATTTATAGGGTTCTATTTTTATAAAGGGTGTACAAGTTAATAAAGTTAGTAATAGTCAAATAAATGATGATAGAAATGTTTTTTTGTATCTTTGCATTGTGGTCATCATCTATGTCCTATCAAAATTGTCACCCAATGGGATACCTTCTTTAGAATTCCCTCTATAATAAAGTGTTTACCCAACCATGGATTGCATTCAACATAAATAGATCTTACACGATTTGCCTGGT
This sequence comes from Eupeodes luniger, assembly GCA_951509635.1. NCBI lineage: Eukaryota > Metazoa > Arthropoda > Insecta > Diptera > Syrphidae > Eupeodes > Eupeodes luniger. Next base: position 80,486,547 of record OX608074.1, on the reverse strand, counting down.
GCACAGTTGAGTGCGTAATTATTGCCGGTTGGCAGTTGCGTTTCAACTCTTACTTAATATTTATATGATGTAGGGTTAATTAGTCGATTTAGTAACTTTTATTTTTTGCTTGGGGTTTTGTTCAGGAGCTTTTGATTTATTTTGGGAGAAGCGTTTTTTCTTAAAGAAGAGCTATTTGCAAGCTCGCCACGAATATACATTATGATACAAAAACTATAGAATTAAAATATGCAGGGAACAAACTGTCCTTAATAGTTTGAATTCAAATGAATGTCAACAAAAATAATATGAATCTTAATTTATTTAAGCACTTGCATCGGTAGAAGCAAATAGACACCTGACCAGCAGACATTTTTTTAAAAAAGGATTGCCAAAAGCATCGTTATTTATTGACGAATATTTATAGATTTATTTTGTAGTGAAGATAGTGATTTCGGAGCAACACTTTCAAACACCTTATCTATTGGCATAGCAATCTTTAGCTATGTGCTTTTATGAAATAATTCTAATCTGAATCTGTGTTAAGTGATAAGAATACATTAGTTTTTAAGTTCTTAAGTAATGGATGGAAATTCAATCTGTTTTAAGCGTCTTCAGCCATACAACCTCGTGAAAACAAATGTAACCGTACAACAGAAAGTTGTGAGACTGCATAGAAAAGTTACCAAAACAAATGTTTAAACAAAATTTGCCGGATTTTTCTATAAAGGAAACATTTAATTCTCAAAGGAATCCCAATAAAATTGTATTTAAAGTATTGACCATTGGATTCTACATGTTTAGCACATCTTTCAGGCAAACAAACGACGAGCCATTTTTCGACTTCTTCAAAATTGACGAAACACTGCTCTGCGAGTGTCACATCGTCTGGATATTGGAATGTGTTCTTCAACAATTTAGCGGTATGATAACTTTTCCATGCCTTTGAGCCCATTTTGACCGTTTTCTGATCAACGAATGATTCAAGTTGATAATCTGTTATCGTCATCGATAACGATCCGTATTCACCGTTTCACCGGGCTTTAACGACTCGACGACACTGGTCCCACTAAGCATTGTGTTACGGGCAAAGCCATTTATTCTTGAAGTCAATGGGCTAGCGACGAAACCATATCTCACATGTTCTAACCACTGGAGCATATTCCCCATAAGTTTCAACCAGAAACTAATGAGCTTAAGTTCCTTTTTTTCTTTTGATGAAATAAAAAAAGCATCGAATTTCGTAAATATGATATATTTGGAACAAAATTCGACACATTCACTGAGATAAACAACTATGACGCTATTATTTTGGCAAAATTTACCTTGTGCATTTCTGAAGGCTGATGTCAATAGAAAAATATGACATAGATTTTAAATCATAGAAATGTATACATATAAGTAGGGACTAACACACCTGGTATAAACTTGTTTCACTTTTAAGATAAAATTATAAATAAATTTAAGTTCCAGAAATCGAGTAAAATCTAAGTTGAAAAACGAGAACATTTCTTTGGAATGTTCTAAATGTTGATTCTAAATCATTCAAGTCAAATCAATAGAAGCTTTCTTAAGACTTAAAAGACGATACCTTAATACAATCGAGTTATATCCGTCTTCTCTTAAGCCGCGGCCACGCAGTAAGCGGCTGAGCGGAAAAAAAATATAAAACATATGAAATCACATAGAAGCGGCCACGCAATGAGCGAGCGGCGAAACAAAATTCTGAGCGGCTAAGCGGCGCCGCTCAGCAACCAAACCTGTTTTAATTTTTAGTAATGTTGTGAGCGGCAAGAAGAAAAAATGGCGAAAGTAAACATTGAGTTGTTAATTTCGTGTGTGCAATCTCTGCAAAAACTACTAATCGCTCAAAAGCAGTCGCTCAGTGCCTGGCCATACGTCGCTTAGAGTTGGCTCTCAGCCGCTTGCCGCTCAGCCGCTTACTGCGTGGCCGAGGCCTTACACTGGTCGACAAAATTATTCTTTTTTTAATTTTTTTTTTAATGCTAAAGACAACCCAAAACGGTGTTTTTAAGGCTTAGGTAAACACAACGTATCCTTTAACTTTAAATTGCAAGTAGATTTTGCAAAGTACATGTATCTTTGCCTTTTAGATACAGTTTAAATCATTTTAGTATCTCACTTAGCTTTCGTAATTTCTCATTAGTTATGAGAAGACTTATGGGTCTTCATTTGACTGCTTCTGAAGTTTTAAAAAGCCTTGAAATTAATTCCCTTATGTTCTTTAATAATTCGTTTTAGAGTTAGTTCGAATCCAACCTCCGATTTTAGCTATATGTGCTTCAAACTCAGAAACACCGGTTTTCAACATAATTTTTTTTTAACATATTACAAGAACTTAAGACTACTAATTCGTAATAAGAACAAAAATTGCTTTTATAACGTTTTGCGTTTTTAAGTTTAGAACCGTTTTAGCATAAAAGCTTTAGCGTTCTTTTAAGGTTTATGTATGACAATTGAAGACCAACTAATTAGTATTCTGTGAAAAATAGATAAAATACCAACCGTTTTTAAACGAAATATTGATTTGAGTTTTGGAAAATCATCAACATTTTTTTTTGAAAAAAGGGTAGTTCATAAGTTTAGATATGTAGGTTTGAAAGGGCTTAGATGTGTTTTTTTCGACTTAAAAAACAAACCTCACGTGATAGATACATTTTGGAGTCGGGTTTAAATTGAGGCTATCAAAACCCATCGGAATATTGCAAATCCTTGTCGACCAGTGTTATTTGATTTGGATTTCATTTCGAGTGAAAGTGAAATGCAAAAAATAGCTAAAAATCTAAAAAAAACCGCAAATGGAACTGAATAAACATACATTTTTGTAATATGATTCAAACTTTTGATGGGAAGCATACGTTCATAAATCTTAAACCAACTATTTAGAACTCTTCGTTAATTTCTAAAATTTCAAAATTTTGTAGGCTTTTAGTTACATTTTTATGGAAGTGTAAGCAAGCACAAGAATGAATAGTTTTAAAGCTTACAGCGTAGGATAACAAAAAATAAATAATGAATATTCATTTTATTACTTCAACAGTGAAATATCTTGCAGGACTGTACCACAATTTGTTTAAGATAATAATTTGTATTGTTTTGTTTGCTCAATCAAGACTACATCCTTGACTTGATGCAAAGATGGTACTTACTCGTATTCACAAAATCCAAATGTTGAAACCCTTTTCCAGTTGACAACCTGTCCGCATGTGCTTAAAATTCGTTTTATCAATATCTCGGGGACCCGTTCACTTATATTTCCTGCAAATTTTAATTTATCACACATTTTTAATGAAGTTTTTTTTAACTTTTATTCTGATTTATTGTGTAGGTAACTATGCATTAAAAAAAATAAATAAAAACGTAAACTTACCAACAAAAACTGTGATTATTGGACCCTTGAACTGGGTCTGAGCATGTGGATCGGGATTAATCCTTGAATAGACGGTTGGCTGAGAGCTTATGGTAGCGGCATTTCTAAATGTTGGTCTGGTGGGCGGGGGTGGTGTTGTAAGAGGAGGCATTAGCTTTAAAAGAAATATACAAAAGAAAAGGTTTCAATAAACCGCACAAGTGTTGTAGGCAACAAGTTGCCTTCTTATCTATGCCTGAATTGGCTAACTTATAAAATACAGGGACTTATGTTCCCTTCTGAGTTGTTAACAATATTATTTTCAAGACTCACGGATTCACGGATTTTTTACCACGCCAACCAACAAAACACACTTAGGCGTAGAATATCCTGGGGCTACAAGTACAACACTTACGGGTTACGAATACGGTTCTATATTATTATCATCATCTAGATCCGTTGACATTGAAACAAAAAATTAAATTAAATTCAAAACTTACCCAATTCTGGGATTTCACATTAAAAGAACACAATACAATTAATTTCTAGTCTCGCATTTCAGATGACTTGGACCTTTTGTGGTAAGATTACTTTTTAGTTTTTTTGTTTGTCTTTTTTTATAATAGATAATTGTGACACAACGAAAATTTAAGAGTAAGTTTTTTTTTAAGTTAAAATAGTACAAAATTTAATGGAACCTACGTGTGTGCCCATTGGTGTCATGCCAGGCGGTGGCATCGGCGGCGGTGGCATAAAAGACGGCATGGTTGGAACCATAGGGGGACGCGGTGGATACGACATCTCGGCTAAAGATGATGCTCCTTTCCAAAAGGGTATCTCTCTCTGTACTTTGCCACGAACAGGTTCTTTCCACAGGATTCCTAAATTTTGAATTGAGAAAGAAATTTAACACGATGAGGAAAAAATTTGCTAACAGATACACCGAGTATGGTGAAAGGTTTTTACGTTTTTTATGAGATATGTCGCACTTGTTGTAGGGAAATTTTAAGCAAATGTTGTTTAATTAAAGAGTTGTGATAAATTTAGCGACTTTTTGTTGATACTTTAACAGTTTTAAACGATAGTTTTTTTCAGTTTAAACACTCCTAGAAGTTTTCACGTCCGTCGCCATTTTTTCTTATCTCTCACTCGCTCGTTTTTTATTCTTTCTAAATGCCTTTAAATTTTGACAGCAATTAAGCGACATCTGCTGTAGTCATGATACAACTAATAAGATAGCGCATTGCGCATGTAAGGTTTTGGCTGTCAAACTATCGTGACGTCACCAGCACTCAATTAATTGAAGAGAGCTAGTATATTTGGCGCAATTTCAATCTATTTTTTGTTGTGAATGTTAACGGAAGTGAATTTAAAATATTTTTAAATCAATAAAGTTATTTAAAGTTATATTGTTCATAATTTATACAAAAAAAAAACATTTACTAATAAACATGGGTGTTTGTTCTGTTTTTGACTGCAACAATAACGAAAGAATTCCAGTTTCCAGTTTTCATACATTTCCAAAAGGAAATTTAAATCTCTCGAAGCAGTGGGTCTTGTTCACTAAACGCAAGGATAAAATTAATGTTCAGACTGCAAGAATTTGTAGTCTCCACTTTTTGAAAGAAGATTTTATAAACAATACAAAGTATGAAATGGGTAAGTTAATAAAAAAAAGTAGTTCAGAATAAGAATCAGAAATAGATTTATATCAATAGGATTCACACGGTGTCGGATTTTGAAACCAGATGCAGTTCCTACGGTTTACCCAAAGCAACTGTCTGTAGCGTCTGAGCCTGACACAACAAAGCGCTCGAAAAGAATGGAGCTGAAAAAGCAAAAAGAAGTAGTGAGTGGGTTGCTGGAAGTTCCCATTGATTTTAGATGTAGTTTATTGAGCTCGAGCATGAAAACGTGCCTGAACAGCAATGCAAAAATGATAACTTGATGGAAAATATTTCACATCCACAATTAAAACAAGCTCAATTTGATGTGCTAATTGAACAATTGTAAGTACCTACATATCTAATAATATTTGTAGGCATTTATGATAGGAACAAAATCTTAATCTTAATAAGCATTTTGAAATTGTATAAAATAATTTGTTTTTATAAACTTATTAGAAAAACCTTACGCGAAGAAAATGAGCAACTCAAAACATAGTTAAGGACTAAGACCAGGTTTGATCTCACAATCTAATAATCCATTCATCTTAACAATATTCGCTTTTTTAGGAAGGATTTTTGTCGTTGACAAAGTCGACAATAGCATGCCTATTGCTTCTGAGCCAGAAGAAAATCTCCCATTTAATTACGATGGTTTGGAAAACTTGCTTGGCTACATTTGCCATCGTTTTAAAAACACCATACCAAACCTGGAACAAATTGAACCAGACGAAAGCTCTTGGGTAAATCATTTGGACGAAGGAGGCTTGTCTAAAGCAAATCCCACAATTATGGCTCACTTTGCTGCATTAGAAAATGTTTTTAATGCCGTAAATGGAGAAGGTGAAGGCATTTACATCTGTCCAAACTACATCCAGCATTTACTTGAAGTTGCCGAGAAAGCAAAGATCAAATGCGATGAGAAGATTATGAAGCTTTTCTTTCGTTGTCGCATGTACTTCTGAATGCGAAAACTAAACAGACAAATCACTGAAAGCAAACTGTCCAGAAAAAGAAAATACAAAAAAATTATTAATTAAATAAAAGGTTGAAAAACCACTGACTAAAAAAGACCATCATATCTTTTATTTAACCATTTATCACTATTTAAACAATCTTCCCAGGTAATTCTATGGAGAAAAATGCATCCGAATGAAAATGAAAAAAAATACACCATACTCTTCATTTACTTCGATTTTTTATTAATTTCTTTCACTCAAACACACAAATTTTCTTTAACTTACGAATAAACACAAATATTAACTATTTAAAACCATTTATCTAAATGAAAAATATTAGAAATATTAACATTTTATTTTAAAAAACAAAATATCCAAACAAATTAATGCCATTGTTTTGTTTTGATTTCACATACTGAATAATAAACGTCAAACTCGTTGAGTGCTTGTGACGTAGATGCGCAGTACGAAACAAAAATAGAAACGCGAATGCGCTATCTGTTTTAGTTGTATCATGTGCTGTAGTATAGTAAAAAAGGAAATAAGATCTGTTTGAGTGCTTATTACTTTGATCGTTACATAATAGCAATAATATAACCATGTCCATTACAGAATCCGACAAATGAGTTGGGAATGGATTAGAGGCGAGTTTTTGACATTTTTAATACGAGAGAAATGTAAAAATTGACATTTGAATAGCTCTGAAATATAATCATTAGATTCTGTAATCGATGCGAACATTTTTTTCCCAAAAAGCGGTTCTTTTTTTTTAAAAGGGAAAGGTTATCTATAATAAATCACAAAACTATGTTTCATGTATACTGGAAAAATTGTTAGAGCTTAGTACAAGGAGCTCATACGAAAGTTACACTTTTCTCTCCAAACGTCTTCTTAAATCATTTATTTCTATTTTTAATTAATGTTCACAGTTCACTTTTTCACATAAAACACACGCAAAAATGGTTTATGTTGACATTTCTTGCCTGTTTTTTGTTCAGTGCTGCCATACTTCATTTTATTTGTAATTTCATTGAATTTTTTTAATTTGTTTGGATATTGTTTTCAAATTATTAATAAATTTTAAGAAAATTTCATTTGATGTAATTTAGGTGCTTTTTAAATAGAACAAAAGAAAACAAAAAAGATTGTATGGTTTCTAGTATTGAAATGCAAATGAAACTTTGTACACACACACCTAACCTGCAACCTGCATTAGTATTTTAAACCTGTTCCAGAGACCCCAATCTAATTGTTAAAAAAATCAGAAGGATACTTGTGTTGTGGAAATGGAAAGTAGACCATCATCATTGAAAAAAAAAGAAAAATTGAAGTTAAAAAAAATATAACTCAAACGGTAAGGTAGTGCGAACTGTAGTTGAAAAAAAGAGGCAGAAAATGGTTTGCAAAGCATAAACAAACACAATGAAAAAAAAGATAACCGTATGAAAGTGTTATGTCTTGGATCTACATCGATTTATTTTCGTACTGTAACCTATAATGTGGACTTACATGTATCTGCATCTGCACAATGCAGAAAAGTAGAAAATGTCCAAACCCGAAAGTGAGACAGATTACAACATTGGTTGGTAACTCTTTTTTACTTCCTATAAATTACTATAACTTTTTGACATGGCAGTGTTGCCGCACGCCTTCACGAATGTGTAATGGAAGGAATCAAAAAACCTAACTAGGGCTACAAAATAGTAAGAAAATCGGAAAATATTTTAGGAGAACCAAACAAAATATCGGGCTGTAATTTGGTACACAGTTTTTTTCCAGAGTCTCATAATTCGGAAAAGTATCTCACTATTGTAAGAACAAAATATTGGAATCAGTTGCAAGAATTGGCTCAACTTTCCATTACCGCAGCAAGAATTTCGACACGCGGTTTTCTTCATTTGATAGATATGTGCAAATAAATAATAATTATAGCAATTTTAGAGCGAGAAAACATTTATTTCTATTTTAAATTAATTTTCAAAGTTCACTTTTTCACATACAACACACGCAAAAATGGTTGATTTTGACACTTCTTCCCTGTTTTTTTGTTCAGTGTTGTCATACGTGTTTTTTTGTTGGGGATTTCTTTGATTTTAGTGGTCAAATGCAAAAAGTGCTTTGGATATACCCAAACTCGCACCCACCCCAAATCCTATTGTGATCCCAAGCAGGGGGGTTGCAGGGGCTGCATCCTCCCCCCTCCTACATACCTAGCTGTTAGTACGCCGTACTAAGTAGGGCTAGGTCCGAAAAAGAAAATATATTTTTTTTATGACTTAAAAGTGTTTCCTCGCCTTAATATTTAAAACATGCTCTGTTGAGACCCCTACATAACTGAAAAAAAAAATCAGAAGGAAATTCGGGCTGTGGTAATGGAAAGTCGCCTCCAAGAATTTCTCAATTAAAACGAAATTTTTATAAAATTCTTGAAAAAAAGTGTAACAAAACATAAAAAAGGAACTGTAACTTTTTTCCTATGAAATACCATACCATTATTATATATTTCGAGTTTGAATTCATTTCATTTTCTAACTGAATGCACTATATTCATTTTTTGACATCCAAATTCAACGAACAACTCATCGACAAATATCCACCTTCGATATGTTGCTTCTATGCTTCTCCCTCTGTGCTGTGCTGCTTTACTTTTTTCCATCTCGAGAACCCAAAAGGAGTGATGTCTACCAAAGACAAAAACGAAAATCCCCTTGTTTTTGATAATTTTGCACGGTCACCGCAATAATTTGTTTTCTTTTTTCAATTCCCCAAATACAGTTGCTTGTATCCACTTAATATCATTTCACTTAAATCGTCATTCATAAAAATACGAATCACACAGTCTATGAATTGATAAGAACACACACAAAAAAAGAAAGACCTTCGTGTAAGAGAAGAAAAAAATCAAAAATTTTGTTTGCAAAATTACTCAGAGCCATGTTTATATCCTCACCAAAAAATGGGTACAATTGCTTCGGTGCTACAATGGACATGTACAAATTGTAACATAATCAATCCTACTGAGTGTTTAAAATGTGTAAAATGCGGTAATATCCGAAAAATTCTCTCATCATCAACGACAACGACGACAACATCGTCGGCGAATCATCTTCATCACCATCATCCACCGAAACATCCATTGTCTGGGAAGTCTGGGTCGCCTGGATCATGCAATGCAAACGATCCTGCTCCTGCTGGTGGCGGAGCAACCCCCTCTTCTAGTGGTGAATGCCCCCAAGGAGGCTCTTGTCAAAATCGTGCTGCCATTACCACCGACACCGAAAACCAACAGCAGCACCAGCAACAACAACAAATTGCCTCCCCCAACACCACCCTACCGGGATATGTTGAAATCAGTTCTCATGGGTAGGTTGCTATACACTTCTTTGTTTCCTTTGATTTCCTTTCGTTTTTTTTGTTGTTGTATTTCTTGATTGTTGTGTGGTGATGGTGCTGGTGCTGGTGCTTTTATGCAGCCCCAAATCACAAGCACCAGCGAAAAATCGATTCACAAAAATGACAACTGCTGTTTATTTTAATATTGATTTATTCAAATCGCGCACATAAAGCTGTCAGCAGCAGTAGAAGCAGCTCTGTTCTTTTTGGTAGCAGCAGAAGCAGAAGCACAAGAAGAGCTCTGCTCTGCTTTTCTTTTGTGTTAGCTTTTTGGTTTTGTTGTTCAAAAAGAAAGGAATGCATTTAGTTTAGTTCCTCATTTAACGAATCGGTCCTGGACAATACTTAGGTAAAGTGATATTTTCCTTCATAAAACAAAAAAAAAAATCAAATAAACTCCTTTTTGAAATATTCGACAACTGTGTGTCCTTTTTATATTGCAACAAAACGGAAAAAATGAACAACCATCGACCCTGAAGAGATCCCTGAGAGTTGTGTATTCTGGATACATTCGGGTTTCGTTGATTATGACTTTGTGGTGAAGAAAAGAAAAGAAAAAAAACTAAATCGAAAACGAAAATAATATAATTGAATCGCAATCGGTGTCAAAGTCTCCAAACACTAAAAGTTAAAAAAAGTGCAATAAACACTGTTATATTTGTTGTTGTTGCTAAGGGGGTCACTTTCAGCTTTTGGAGCAAAAAATATGGGTTAGAAATTCAATTACCCACACTTTATGTGGATATTATCTCTCTTGTTTGTCCTCTCTGTTTCAAGGTGGTTAAAATTGTGGTTGTTGTGTTACTATAGAGTAAGCAAATAAAAAAAAAAAAACATACCTTCGTTTCGTATATCCCGTCCAAAAAGGAATTATATAAAATAAAAATAATAATGAAATAAAAGTAGCGATTCTAAATACATACTTTAAGTTTAATTAAAAAATTGTTTAGATATTTGTTTGATTGTTTTTCCTTTTGTGTTGAGACTTGAGAATGAATTTGAAACTTTTTTAATCAGATTAAAATACTAGGACATGAATAGAACAGTGGTATCGGTAGGTATGTTATACAAATATATAAATTACTTTCAACTCATTGATCATCTTGACCGATTTTGTGTTGGAAGGTTTATTATTTTGCATACTCTTTTGTGTCAAAAAAATTGTTTTCAAATTGAGGTTAAAGAATAATGAAAATATTGAGAAGAAAAAGTAAAAAAAACTTTCTGGTAAAAATCGTTTATTGCCCTTCTACAAAACAGTTTTAGTCTTTCTGTTTTATAGAGTTCTGTAGCTATTTGTATTTTGCAGCTATGCTATTTAATTGTTTCCGCTGTATTATTTTCTTGTCTCACTGGCTTTATACCCATAAGCTCAAAATTAACGAACATTTCTCACATTTTGGTAAAACAAAAGTATACATTTTATTCCATGAAGTAATAGTTAATGCAAAAGACAGTCATTGATTGGGATCAATCTCAACTTATGCTGTAAAAATTTAGTACAATGATATTGCTTAAAAATAACTCTTGCAACAAAAAATTGCTTTTCAAAAGAGTAAGATGTTGGATGTTGTTATGCCACCAAATGTATATGTCTTAACATCTGTGGTATCCTGAATCTGCAAGAATTTTGGTATAAGAACATAATTGACTAAAATTACTTTTTATTTAAGCGATTTCCTTTGGTTGTGCCTAAATTTTCATGCTTGCCTTTATGTTTTGAAACAAGCTTAAAACTAAACTCTTAGTAAAAAAAATTAAAAAAAAAAAACAATATTGCCATTATGTCAAATAAGACATTGAAAGAATTGGTGAGCACACAGAAGCAGAAAAAGAACAATAAGGCTTAACTTCATTGGGTACCAGGCATGTTGGAGTCTAGAAAAATGAAGGGACAAATTTCAAAACAAAAAGAGATTTATTTTGGAATATGAGTAAGCGTCCTCATAAAAAAAAGACCAACAGTTTGGCTCTACATTTCACTCAAAATGAAAATGAAATTGAAATCGATTGAAAATAAAAATTGGAGTTCTGAAATTTACTTTTATCGAATTACTTTTGTTGTATTTTTTTTTATTTATTTAGGTTTTTGCGATTTGTAATTTGAATTTGGCTACGAGTAGGTAACTTCAATTATAGAAAATGAAGCTAAACTGATTTTTGAAATAGTCTATTAGGAGCTTGGCTAAAAATGTCTTCCTTAACCCTTTCGGTACGAGAGTGGGACAGAACAAAGAATATTTATATGTAAACGTACCACTCCCGTCCCGAAAGGATTAAAACATTTCCAATAAAGCAATGTTTTTTTTTTTAAACTTTCAAGACAAATTTTGTAATGTGCTTCGGCCCAGAGTCCTTTCCAATCGATCTTTGAAAGCTGCTGCCTTTAGCAAAGAAACACAAATCTACAGCTAGCTATAATATACAAACAATACAAAGAAAAAGTATTTGTTATTTTATAACTATTTTATTGAAAAGCACAGAATAAATACAAATATAAAAATCCAACAATTTCACTGGATTTTCAATTAAGATTTTGATTTCAGAGAGGATCCCAATAGGCCAAAACTTTCAAATGATTCAAGGGTTTTTTATAGTGTGTGATGATATAAAAATAATCCAAGATTAAATGCATGTCTTTTTCCTAGTCACTTCAAGTTAAATAGAAAACTTATTATCCCATGATTGAAAAGCAGTGCTATATATTGGGTAAATGTAAACCCATCTCTCACTAGAGACATAGAGACATCTAGCACATTACTTAATACAAAAAAGGGAATAATTCTCTTATAATATTCTAAATACTCAATTTCCTCACGAGAACTAACTTGCAACACGTACACATATGTAAAATGATCAATCTCATCCAGATCATTAAAATTTAAGTTTATCAATGGCAGAAACTTTTTGTCATTCTCTAAAGTTTCCTGCTAACTTTTGAATAACTCACAGGCTACAATAATGAAAAACTTTTTTATACTATGCGCAAACGCAAAGTGATTTTGGTATCCTAATTATGACAAAGAGCATTAAGAAAGGTCAGCCGTTGATGGTTTTCGCTATTCTGGACTGAATCAAGAAAGTTTTTAAAAAAAAAAAACTAGGATTAAAAGTAAAAGTTTTTGATTTTTGATATGTACTTTTTTTTAGATTATTTTTATCAATTTTTTACCAAAACTCCTCTATGAATTACAATTGAAAATAATGCTTGTAAAGTGTTTGAGGTTGCTGCAGGTGAATTAAGCAATTTTACCCTCTTACGAAGTGGTAACTTGTTTCTAATATTGATTTTGCTTATTCAGATTTAATAACATTTATTATATATATTTGTATGTACATATGTACGTATTTTTCATGACATGAAAAATATTTTAATCACTAAACAAAAACTAATTACATTATTTCAAGATCAAATCAATTTTAATGCACTGTAGGTATCTATTGTTATGATATTAGCAGCACGCTAGTGTCACTTATTGTTGCTCGATAGTAATAAAGAATTTTAACCCATGAATTGAATTTTACATAGAAAAAGAACCGTCGAGGTATTGTGTATTTTCATTCCATGTTTTTAAAAATATTAATATTTAAAACAAGTCCGTGCTGACCGAGTGTTAAATTCGATGTAATAAATACTCTTGTTTAGAATGCTAACATCTACTTCAGAGTTTGGGCGGATGTTATTAAAAAAAATTCTTTTACCCATTTATTAAAAATCAACTTCCCTCTTGTCTGTTTTGTATCTCTTTGGAAATTCTTTATGTACTTTTTGTCAAAATGTTTATTAATATTGACTGCTTATACTATGTAGAGTAAGATATTGTTGTTCAATGATTACCTTCGGAAACGTAAACAAATCAAAACAAACAAATGGTACCATGTGTATTACAAATAATTTAATGTACTCCAAGAGTCTCGTTTAATCAATTCCATTTCTGTTGATATTTTTATTTGTGTATTTATTCTTTTTTTGTATACCTACATAAATATTTAAGAAAATTTACAAAACATATTTTAAAAAAGATAGCAAATCCTCATTGAATATTTCAGAAACGAGTCTCGACGTGTTTACAAAACCCTTTTGCGTGGTTGTCTAAGGAGGCCACAGCGCCATCATCCAAATGTACCCCAAGTCAATTGCATTATCTGCGAAGATACACGAAAGTATATAAAAAATTCAATCGAACTTTTCCATCATTTTTCCAATCCAAGTTTAAATCGTCGCTGGATCTGTCAGGATTGTGAATTGGAAAATAATTCAGTGACATGGCATTGCGTAACATGTGATAGCGTAAGCTACTTAGCACCAATTTACAAGGAAACCCTAGTCTATCGGAAACAGCAACATCAACAACAAAAACATTTGCAACAGCAATATCAACAAAAACAGCTACAACCCAATAACCAAACGACTCCCACTTCAACAAATGCAAATGCACATAAACATCAAGCCTCATTCGAGGATGATTTAACAGATAAAAATGAAAGAAAAAACAAAGCAAAACTGCTAAGACGTACCCGTAGTCTGAGTATGGACTCTGGATCGTCGTGTCGAAATTTATTAACAAAAAGCTGCCATATTTGTTTCGTTAATAATTGCAAAAACATATTCAATCTACCCGAATCCAAGGAATGCAAACATCCAACTATAACAACAACTCCAACAGCAACAATAACAGCAACAGCAACCACTGGAGGAACAACAACAGAATCATCAACTAGTATTCGTTTACCATCGATCGGATTGAATAATTCTGGCGGTAGTAGTGGAAGTAGTGGAGGAGCGGCGGTAATAGCAGAAGTACACAATCGAGATCGACGGGTCAACTATGATGAAAGAAACAACATTCGACCGGGTAACCTGTCAATGTATAGCAATCGAAAAACAAATAAATCTTTGAGCAACATTTCTGATACAGTATTCGGTGAGAAAGATTATTTTTCTTCTCTAAACATTTTACTTTCAGTATTTTTTTTAATTAATAGGAAATGCACTAACAATAATTTATAATGTACATACATACATACCTCAATTTTTATCATTTTTTATTTAAATAAATTCATATTCTCCTTTCGGGTGGGTAAAATTGGTATTATTAATTAAATTAAGTTATCACATGAAAACAGATCACACCAGTGTGAACTTACCTTAAGTAGTACACCTTTGTTTTGCAGTCCTGTTATTATTATAGCCCAAATGGCAATTGGTTTCCGATTTTACATATAGTGAAATGTGATCGTGTCATGTTGTTTTAAAATACATAACTACAATATTTCGGAATAAATCTTAAACCTTGCCTTATTGAAGAAAAATAAATATACTCGTGTAAGATGAAAACGGTTTTAGTAGCTTTAAGCGTTTTCGGAAAAAAAAACAGAAGACATTAAATTATATTAGAAAAGTGAAAAGAATTGCTTGGGCCAGTAGTTTTATAAGCTTAACCGTCAAAGCACAATAACCTGATGAAAATGAATATTTCTTAGGAATAATAAAACGTTCGTTCATACTAGAGCTCGGCTAAAATATCTCAATCAATTTCTTATCGCTTTTTTGGCCCATTCTTCTTCAAATTGCTTTATCAAATTTGCATCAGTTTTTTTTTCTTCTGTAGATAGGCTTTAATTTAATAAAATAAAGTAATTTGTAAAAAATATACGTAACGATGGCGTACATTATCGATTCCTATCGTTTTCAATGACACTCGTTTGTAAGCTTGATCGATAAGGGCAGTTTGCTTGCAGCATAGTTTGCTATAGATTCGACGCTACCAGAGAGTGAAACGACTTATTCTGTACTAGAGAGTGTAAACGATTTTATGAGACGAATTTTCTTTCGCATTCATACAGTTGCCAGAGTTTTCAAAGATTTTGACATACACAAATCCGCTGGCCGGATATTGTTCTGAAGAGATGTTCCTCAAGACTGCAAAACCACTGTGTAAGCTTTTTCATCTTTCCTACTGTACAGGTCTCTTTCTGAGTCGATGCAAAATAGAATTTGTCCAGCCATCCCTTAAAAAGGTGAATCCTCTTCCACCTCCAACTATCGTTCAAAAGCTGACCAATTTTCATCTTAAGAAATATGTTGAAGAACAAAAGCTTCTTAATGACCGGCAGTATGGCTTTCATAGCAATAGATTTACTGGTGATATCATGGTTTATCTTACCAAACAGTATAACAAAGCTTTATATGATATTTCAAAAGTATTCGATAGAGTTTGGCATCAAGCTCTGTTCGATCGAAGATGCGTGCATTTGGTTTCGACGAATCTCTTCTTCGTTGGATTAGAAATTACCTTTTGGACCCAAAAGTAGTATTAGAATTAAAAGCTGGTGTTCTCCCGAGCTCCGTTTTGTCTACGACACTCTTCCTAATTTTTATAAATTATCTTTTGTCTGAAACTTCTAGCCCACAAATTGTTTCGCTGATGACAGTACCCACAGCTTTTCATATTCACGCCCTTGTCCTTCGAACGTGAAGTTTCAACGGCAGCGTATAATTAGCTCGATAGCATTGTCCGTTCAATAGGTAATTATTAACCATGAAGATTTTAATGCTCAAAAAACTCAATGCTGTTTACCCTCCTGAAATGCTACTATCCATAGGTGGCACTTGCATCGAAGAGACTGAACAGCTTTCAATTTTAGGAATCAAAAACCATCTCTTGTGGAATGAGTTCATATTTGAAGTATCCGAAAACGCTGCTATGTGCTTAGGTTTTCTCCGTCGGTGCTAGAAGTTTTATTTACCCTTTCTGATATGGCTATAATTTAAAAAGCCCTTATTCTTCCGAAACTCGAGTACAACTCCCATATTTGTACAGGTGCTCCAATAATTCACCTGTGTTTCTTGGACAGAATTCATCGCTTATCGCTAAGCATGCTCTAGTGAAATAGGCAGTTGGTTTCCTCCCGTTGTTCTACGAATGCTCATCAGTTTACCCTTCACCTAAATTTCGGACGTACTGTAAGGTACAGAGATGCTTCGAAATTCAAATCCAATGTGCATCGGTACCTCCTTTCTATCTTTATTACTCGCACTGTGTTTAATCATATATAATATGAACAAAAAGTAAATATATATTTTCTTCCAATTCAGTTTAAAATGATATTGAATCACTGAAGATATTTACTTCTTTATATTCATTACCATTCAGCTCAAGATAGACAAATCTTTAAACAAGCTTTTGGTCCCAAAATGTAGACTCTTGGTTTATTATAAAATAGAACAAATCCTAATGACTCAAAAACTAATTCGAATGCACTTCTTTTGAGCTCAAATTTAATTTGTTAGAATTATATTTTTGGAAGCTATAATATTTTATTTATTTATTTATACAGACTAACATAGAAATCTTAAATTGCTAAGTTAGTACAAAATTTAGAGAGCACAAGCTGCATAGGCGTTCGGCTCGCTATAATAAATATATATCTTTAAGTATTTTGCTTATTATATTGACTCCAAGTATGGGAAATAATAACGCCTGCTCATCACATTAAGTAGTTTGGATATAAATCAATCCTAATATTAGCTTTAGAACCTTATGATTATCACGTCGAAAAGAATTGGATCATATTTATTCTCTCTGGTACCTCTTAAGGTATCCCATGTTAATAAAAAACCTGAAATATTTGTGTAGAATATACAAGAGAATACAGTTGACTGCTTCTGTTCATTTACAAACCTTCATCCTATTAAAATAATCTTTTTTTCAATTTATGCAAAATATTCCAAATATATGTGATTCCCCTGATCAATACAAAAATATCTGATCTTTTTTAACAACCTGTTCAAAGATTATAAAATCATGGAGAATATAACTAACGAGATTTATGTTAATTTGTAAGCTTTTCACATCAGCTTATTTATTATTTCTTCCTGACCACCAATTTAACCAACTTCCCAGAAACACATTCATCACGATCAACAATTTTTGTTTGTTTAGTTTCTGCTTTGAAAAAAAAAAAAAAAAGAATTTGCATACATCCATAATATGAAATTAAAAATATTCATTTAGGCGAACAACCAATACAACACATTCATCAATATCCCCGTCAGTCATCATTTCCTGACTCGCAAACTAGTTCTTTCAGTAGCATTTCCAATCAGCATCTATGTGATATTTGCGGTGTATGTAATCGCACCAATGAAAATAGTAATTTGACAATAACAACATTGTCTAGATCGTATAGCGTCAATGCAAATCGTTCTTCGACTAACCCAACGGCACACTCAACATTTCCACGCAACGGTGTACTAATTGCCGTCAAAGATTGGTCGAAGAATTTGAACAACGACAATAATCGACCAAAGATATCCATTGGAATTGGGGCTCCACACCACGATAACAGGGCCGTTGATAGTACCATTTATGAGACCTTGCTAAATAGTCGCGCTGGCACCAGTTCGGAACGTGGGAAGCATTATCATCCGATAGGTCATCATATTCAGCATATGTATGAAAACAGCACAATTATTCGTCGTGCTAGGCAAAACTTGGAAAAAATCAAATTAGTAAGTGGCAGCAATAATACATCATCATCATCATCGGCTGGTGGCACAGAGGTTGGTGAACCAACTACCGAACCTATTTATGCTGTGGTCAATAAATTGAATAAGAACAAGAACAAAGCAAGAACTAATAACCAACAACTAATGGATGAAGTTAAACAACATACTCACATGGTGACAATATCTGAAGCACAGAAACAGCAACAACATCAAAACGTAGACTCATTATATGCATCTATGAGTGAGTTTAGCAGTTCGCCAGCAGCTAGAAAGCTAACCAATGTAAACAATATCAGCAATACCAACTGTAATATCAATAATAATAATAATTTTGCATGTAAACTCCCCTCAATTGAGATAATGGGAAATATGAAAACGACAACAAGTCATAATAATTCAACTGCTGCTGGGACAGCATCGTCTGCAGTAGCTGTATCAGGGGCAACAGATTCAATGAATGCTGCTTTATGTGGACAATCGATAGAATCGGGAGCCTGTGATAGATCCGATATGAATAACGAAAACGAAGAGTATTCCATCTACGCCAAGGTTTGGAAGGGTCCGAAAAAACCGAGTGAATCTAAAATGTACGTGTTTATTGTTTCGATTTTCGATTTTCAATTGAGGATGTTAAAGCTTTTTCTTTAAATTATTTTTTCGTTAATGCACGTTCTTCTTTTTATTCGAATGAATCCAACGAGGGTGTTGTGTTTTATTATGAGCTTTTATTTTAATTTAGTTTAAGTGAAAAATTGTTGTTAATTAAAATTAATTAATTTTGTTGCATTTTAGGAGCTTTTGTTTTAATTAAGTTTAAGTGAAAATTTGTTAATAATAATTAATTGATTTTTTTCGCATGCAATTCAGTTATACTACTAATTTATTTTGTATCCGGAAAGAATGATAGTTCTGGCACGTCTAACAATTTGTGCTTTACATAAAGTTTCTTTTGGTTATCTTTGAACCAAGAGATTAGATTTACCGCAGTTTGATGTTAAATGTTGAGCAGCCTTAAATTTTATTTGAAATCTAAATAAGCTCATAGAAGACGAAATTTCAAGTGTTTCAATTTTCTACTTCACTTGAAATGAATATAATGAATAAATTCATTTTTTTTTTTTAAATATGAAATCTTAAAGCAAAACTCATGATTTCTTGAGCTTTATATTTATTGACATTGTGATTGTAGTGCGTAGGACTGCTGTCATGTAAGAGGTCTTGGATTGAATCCCGGCCTGTGAAAACTAAAGTTTTTTTCACGGTACTGCCTTTTGTGAGGAATTGACAAATCCTCCAAGAGTACTTTTTGTCATGATAAGTGCTTTCTCAAATTAGCAGTTCGGAAGGTCCCCTCCATCCCTGACATAGCTCGCATACAGGAATGGTTGAGAGTTGTAAGTCATAAGACCCTACAATGGAATGTTGTGCATTTAATTTATTTTATTATGAGCAAGATTATGTTAAACTGACGGAATAATTTATTTTTACATATTAATGATCTTTAAAAAATCAGTCTCTTTCGGATGAAAATAAAAAAAAACATTATTAATTTAAGTTTTAAGTATGTACTTTAATATTTTAATTTAAGCAAATTATTGTCATTTTAATTTCATTCAATAAAAACAAATCTAACAATTAAATTGGTTCATTTTTATTTCATTTTCATTTCACTTCGTTTTTACGATAATATTCTATTTTTGTTTTCATTTCTTTAGTTCGATGTTTTTTTTTGTTTGTTTTTGTTTTTGTGCTTAACTAAAATTAAATCTTTCAGTTCTTCATCGCATTTGTCGACTAAAAGTATTCTTACGAATTCTTCAAACTCTAACAACGGTAATAATCCAATAACGAATCCTCCAAGAATGTGGACATGCACAAAATGCTCATACGCTTATAATCGTATTTGGGTAGAACAATGTGATATATGTGAATCAACAAGGAGTCAACCTTCGTTGACACAACCAAGTTTGATAACTGTAACGAAAATAGGCGATACAGTTGCTCCATCGATAGGTATGAATTTAATTTTCCATAAATAGACATACTTAGATAAATTTTATATTTTTTCTATTTTCTTCAATTATAGAATCACGAAAGGAACTTAAATGTAGCACGAAAATGGGACAGTCCAAATCGTCTCATGCATTTGATGAGGTACCATCTATTGTTGAAGTTCCAATTGCAACATTTGAACAGGATCTAGAAGACGATTTTCAATTTATAACAGGTTTGTATATATATTTGCATCCTTTTCTCTAACATCAGATAATGTTTTTGTTGCCGAAAATATACGAACATTTTCAGTTATATTAGGTAAGGTAAATGAACTGGCGATTTGTTTAGTTATCGCCTTGTGATACCCTGAATGTTTTATAACTTCTCTATTGTCATATTCCAGCCACTTAGAGGCTTTAATAAAACATAAGAGAGTGTTTCCTGCAAAGTCTATGAGCTCTTCAAGGCCGAAGAAGTATTTTCCTAAGAATTTGTATCTAGTGTGGCATAATGCTGGTCAGTGGCATATGAAGTGAGTAATTCCTCGTGCTGTTCCTCATCATTGCACCGTTCGCATATGTCGTCGTCAACAAGCCGCAATTGCTTCCTGTGGTATTAGATTGTGTCCGGTTATCATGCTCACAAGTTATCGTACAGATTTTTTGTCGAGGTGCATAATCGAAAGGGAGCTTGTTTTGCAAAAGCCTTAAGTTTCCTGGCTGTAGCGCAGTTTTCAAGGCCTTTCCATCGTTGATTGGTTTCGTGGAGTATTTTGTTTCCAATGATCTGTTTCAATTCACATGAAAGGATGCTTATGGTAGAGTCAATATTGTATTAGTCCAGTGTGGTACCTTTCCCCGCAAGTTCATCAGCTCTCACAGAAACATCAGATTCTAATGTTATGCTGTGAGCCAAGAGCTGTTAAAAATTTAATTCACAAGCTTCGATATGATTGTTATGGCAGAAATCCGTTTTATTGCTGCTTGGCTATCAATGCAAATAGTGATATCAGGTCGTTATAGTGCCATCATTGACACCTGTTTTGCAGCGTTTGTCACTGCCAATACTTTGGGTTGGAAGACACTTCTTTGATCGGGGAGTCTGAAGGAGTTGGCGTGATCAATGGTGTCGTGTAGTCTGTGCTCACATGTTTCCCTAAGTATTCTTGTAAAATACGTACATGTACTACTATTCCAGCAACTGGTTTGGCTAAGCCGTACGGCGCTGTTTGCAGCGGTTTCTTGTACATATAGTTTCAGTTGTAAGATATTGAGTATTGCTTCCAATTCCGCAGTTAGGTGGTATAAATGCCATTCTTTGTACCCACAGTTTTTAAGTTGTGGTAAGGAATTTTCCTGTTGGCAGTAGAGCTAATTCATCTGCGTAGACAACTATTTGACTCCACTAAGATTGGTAAGGATTTTATTCATGATGAAAATGCAGGGAAGTGCTGAGAGTGTACCAATCCTTGGGGCATTTCTTTGGATCATTGTACTTTATTCTCCGTACCGTCTAGTTTACTGTTTATCTGTCTCGTCTTTATCATACACATGATCCAGTTCATGAGAGACTGTTCTATTTCGAGACCTGTGAGAACTTTTTTGACTGCACTATTTTGCACGTTTTCGAAGGTTCCTTTAATGTCTTAAAACGTGGCTAGTGTATACTTCTTATCGTGGAGTGTTTTTTCTATTGTTTTCACAACGCAATGTAAGGCCGTTGTCACGCTTTTGCCAATCTAAGGTTTTAAGAATAAACGATGTGAGACTAATGGGTCTGTAGTTTTTACCATAATTCTGAGACGTCACACTACAACTTGGGAGCATGTCTCCATTTGAAGCTTTTTAGGAATATGTTTCAAATGTGTTGGATGACGAAATCAGCACTTTTCTATAGTATCATAGGAAAGATACCGTCAGAGCTGGGCAATTTAAATGCTGTCCGCTGATAAAATACCAGTTACGACTACGTTTTCCGAGTAATTTGTTAGCTCTGTTTCGCTAACATCTTGATTGCAAACCCGGAAAGCGGATGTTTAATATGATTTCTAGGCTTTCGCGACAGGATTCTGTCCATTGGCCATCAGTTATATTAGTTAGGTGTGGAAATTATTAACCTGAAAAATATAATAATAGCGGCTCAGTTGTATGTATGCAACGCGAAATTCATCTTAAAGTCTGTCCTCGTTATTGTAAAGTATACTGCAAAATAGGCCACAATGAAGAAAATGAAGACGTTCTAAAGAAGATCAACAAATCTTAATTTATAGCCCATCAGCATAAATGAAAATCTCCCAAAAATCCATCCTGTTTATTTTGTTAAATTGTGTTAAAGTGTTGTATAAAGTTCCGGGTTATGGTCTCGGATAGAACCACGATCAATGCAAATTTTTTAACAACAAGCAACCCCCCTTGGACGACCTTGAAAATATCGTCATTATTAAACCAAATTATTGGAAAACTGAACGGAAAGTAAATCCAAGGCAGTCATTTGAATTTCAACTTCTATTCCTTGCATTAAACTTTTTTAAATAATTGGCATTGAAATTAAATAGCTACATCATCAATATTTCCTCATCTTTTAAATATAACATTTTTAAACTTATACTTTCAGGTGATTCATCTTCGCATCCAGGCCAAGAATGGACATGTAAAAAGTGCACACTCGTTAATTCACATTTATCAATGGTATGCGTTGTATGCGGTGGATCAAAACTTAAAAGCATCACATCTATTGAAGACATGACCTTAAGAAAAGGCGAATTTTGGTCTTGCAGCCAGTGTACTTTGAAGAATTCTTTGAATTCAAACATTTGTATTGCTTGCAAATCAGTTCGAACCATACCCATAATATCCGGACAACAAACTAATTTTCGACCATATACATCAACACCAGCTAACAATAGTAACAGTGGCCATCATCATCATCAAAATAATAAAACACACACATCACTACATAATCGGCACGTGTTGGCAACTTTAAATACCAATAACTTAGGAACTGTCACACCATCGTCGTCGTCGTCAAATGCATCACCTTCTTTAAGTAGTAATAATCAAACCAATGCATTGTCGCCACAACAACATACTTCAGGGATCTCTTCCTCGAGTCTTGTTCCACCGACACCTAGAACATCGAGAAGCCCATCACCAAGACACGATAGGATTTCATCAGGAGCAATACCAAAGGTAACTTGCTTACAACTAATAATTTAGTAGGTCCAAAATACGAGTAAGATACAATAATTGTTGCCTTTTTTTTCTAGCGTCATAGTACTGGGGCGGTTGTAACACGATCATCTTCCTCATCGTCATCTTCAGTTAATGTTAATCGTCATAGCAGTAGCGGTTCCTCAACATCAATTAAAACATGGCAATGCCCAGCGTGTACGTATGAAAACTCCTCAGCTAGCGTTGTCTGTGACATATGCTCAAGTCCACGTGGGCTCGCGAATACACTTCCAACAGAACCAAATATCACAAGTGGCATCATAGTGGACATGAATCGCCAAGAGAGTAAATTAATGGAAAACTTGCGCCAGATTGAAGAAAGCGAAGCTCGCAACAAATGGGAAAATATTATTCAGTATTGCAGAGAGAACAATGAGCTCTTCGTTGATGATTCATTTCCGCCTGCCCCAAAGAGTCTTTATTACAATCCGGCTACTGGGGGAGATGGAAATCCGGTTGTTCAATGGCGCCGGCCGCATGAAATAAATTGTGATGGTGGAGCGTTTCCCCCGTGGGCTGTATTTCGAACTCCACTGCCATCGGATATATGCCAAGGAGTTCTGGGAAACTGCTGGCTTCTTAGCGCCTTGGCTGTTCTCGCTGAGCGTGAAGACCTAGTCAAGGAGGTTCTGGTGACCAAAGAAATTTGCCCCCAAGGTGCTTATCAAGTGCGGCTGTGTAAGGACGGAAAGTGGACGACGGTGTTGGTGGATGATTTGTTGCCATGTGATAAAAGGGGTCATCTTGTGTATTCCCAGGCAAAGAGAAAACAGCTTTGGGTACCTCTGATCGAGAAGGCAGTCGCAAAAATTCATGGATGCTATGAAGCTCTAGTATCTGGGCGAGCTATTGAAGGTTTGGCAACATTAACAGGTGCGCCTTGCGAGAGTATTCCCTTGCAACCGAGCTCCCTTCCAATGCCAAGTGAAGATGAACTTGATAAGGATCTTATTTGGGCGCAATTACTGAGCTCAAGATGTGTAAAGTTCCTGATGGGAGCAAGCTGTGGTGGTGGCAATATGAAAGTAGACGAAGATGAGTACCAAAGAAAGGGTCTGCGACCGAGACATGCTTATTCGGTGCTTGACGTAAAGGACATTCATAGTCATCGGTTATTGAAACTTAGAAATCCGTGGGGCCATTATTCTTGGCGAGGTGATTGGTCAGATGACTCCGATGTTTGGACTGACGAGCTGAGGGAGATTCTAATGCCCCATGGTGCATCGGAGGGTGTATTTTGGATATCATTTGAAGATCTTCTCAATTACTTTGATTGCATTGACATTTGTAAAGTTAGATCAGGTTGGAACGAAGTGCGACTGCAAGTAAGTTTAATTTGTTTTTTGTTTTGTATTCAAATTTATTTAAAAATAAAATTTCAACTTAGGGAACTCTTCAACCATTGTGTTCATTGTCATGTGTTCTGCTGACGGTACTAGAACCAACTGAAGCCGAATTTACACTCTTCCAAGAAGGACAACGAAACTCGGAAAAGTCCCAACGATCACAACTAGATTTGTGTGTAGTGATTTTCCGAACTCGTTCACCAGCTAGTCCAGAAGTTGGTAGATTGGTGGAGCACAGCAAACGGCAGGTAAGATATTCTCTTTTTTTTTGCTGCTATTTCATAACACTTCATAATAATTGCTAATTATTTTGTTAAACAGGTCCGTGGTTTCGTTGGCTGCCATAAAATGTTAGAACGTGATATGTATTTACTAGTTTGCTTGGCATTTAATCATTGGCATACTGGCATCGAAGATCCTCAACAATATCCTCAATGTGTGCTAGCAATTCATAGCTCTAAGCGTCTTCTAGTCGAACAAATAAATCCGCCATCACATCTTCTAGCTGATGCCATTATTAGTCTGACACTTACTAAAGGACAACGACATGAGGGCCGAGAAGGAATGACAGCGTATTACTTGACGAAGGTAAATAATAACAGCAAAGATTTTGTTTTGAATACAAACATGATTCCTCAAATATTCAATTTTTGTGTGTAATTATGATGACCTAACATGGATACGTGTTCAGGAAAATTAATTCTCAGTTTTAGGAACAGAATTCCTTAGCAAAATTTCTTATTATATTATTGGGGACTTTGACTAAACCAAATCTCAGAACAGCTTTTTCTGAATTCGCATTTATAAATCGGACAAATCAAGTCCAAAATACCGCTTCCGTTTATGAAAACTAACCTTTTTTAAACATTTTTTCCAAAGCTAATTCAATTACTCTTTGTTCACAATTTGCATAAACGTTTAATATGAATCAAAATCGGTCTTTAATTAACGACAGATCATAAATCGATAGTTGTTATTTCTAAGGAGGTTGGAACAAGCTGTCTTTTGTTTTATTAATCATGTATGCAAGAAAACGCACTGCTTCTCACCACACATTTGGGGAAAACTTTACCATACTAGCTGGATTTAGTGCCGTATGTATAGTTTACAAAACTTAAAAAAAAAAAACAAAGAAGAGCTAGACTGCAGAATTGAAATAGTTTTTCAGCATCCATATTGTTAAACAAGAGTATAACTTGATTTTTTGTTAATAAATCGCTACTAAAAGCAATCCTCCTTATTTCCTTAAGAATTGGGAAAAGTGAAATATATCTTCCAGGTCATTTAAATTGGACAAGAAGCATATGGTGGGTAGGTCTTCTCTATAAGGTATAAGGTTCAGTTACATAACTTTACTTCTCAACTTAACCTCATTGATATTTCGGCAATGCTAAAATGGTTTCTCTTTTCCAAGCTATGATTAAGTTGACAGCTGCCTGTATAGAGATCATTTTGCGTCGTTCATGTATTTCTCTCTCTGTATAATGTTGTGAAAATGAGCTGATACAGGGAAGCTTTGAAATCGTTGTGGTTAACACAATTTAGATTTAGTTCCACTCCACGACCTCTTGCCAAATTACCACACCCATTTGTTTCTGTTGGTATGGCTTGAAGAGCTGCTATTTTTGAAAGCCTCCTAGTGCTTATCTTCATAACCCTTAGGATGTAGTAAACTTGCATTTTTAGGGTTATGAAAAGAGTTGATAATCCTGCTTCCAGCATAATAACTTTATTGGGTGTATATGATGGCAGATGCAAAACTCTCTTAATAAAGCATCGTAGAAGTTTCTTGTCTGTTTCGTACTGCTTCGTTCCCCAAGTTTGTTCCGATACCGCTTTAAATATTTTGAACTTGCTGTTAGGGCTATACTTTTCTATTCCAAGTTGCACTAATTGCACCTTTAAATTGTTTGTTAAGTGAACTCCAAGGTATTTAAATTCCGTGACAATTTCGATGCTCTCTCCATTATAAAACTATTTTTTTTGGCCTCCTCGTTTGTATGTAAATCAAAATTTTGCACTTATTCAGATTCAATATTAAACTCCAAAGCTGACAGTACTGATACAGGCGGTTTATTATTAGTTGATGCTGCCCAAAGTAAAATGTCGTCCGCAAACAGCAATGCTATTATTATTTGACCGGCGAAGTCGATGCCACCTGGTAAGAACTTTATAAGGTCTTCAATAAACAAGGCAAACAGACTCTGACTCAAGATTCTTTTTTAAACCCTCTCGAAAGCCATACCTTAGCCGTTGTGTCTGCGTATAGAGCTTCTTTTTTTTTAAGAATGTTTATACGATAATTTTTTTGGGATAAAAATGTGGTCAACCGTTGAATACACTGCCCTTAAACCTGCTTGAAACTTATTCAAAAGCTTGTTGTATTCGATCCAATTATTGAAAAGTTTTTGCAAAGCTGGTGTGAATATTTTGTATGAAGTATTCAAAATAGAAATGCCCCTATAATTGGACAGCTTGGCCAAAGTCCCTTTCTTATGAAACGGCAAAATGAATTACTACTTGAATTCTAGTTCTATCCGGAGGTGTCCATGAAGTTGAAATTGTATAACATCTGGTGATCAGCTGTGCTGTGACACCTTTCGGTCCGCACACTTTTCTATCCTTAATTTGCTTATAGCTACCATCACTACTTGGATGCTTATTGCAAAAGACCTTTATTTCTAAACCGTATTGAAAATCTATTTTTCCTCGTGTTGTGTTCAATAACTTCTGGAACTGAGTTGCCACAAGATTCTAATTTAAAACAGAGTGGATGGAAAACTTGTTGCCGTTCAAGTTCCAATACTCCTTTGCACTTTTACATGAAGCTAATCTCTTAAGGTTCAGTTTCGAGGAATGCTACCTTTTTTGACTAACATATTGCCTTGTAAGAACTATTAGCCAACAAGTACTGATTTCTGAAGTAACCATCCCTCGAATATCTATATGATCTTAGCTATCCAAACGATAATTACCTTGCCTTATAGTTATCTTGTAGATCTTACTAAAACAAAAATTGATTGCAATGTTATAATGTTTTTTTTTAAGTTTTCTCAAGAAAAGTAATGATATATAAATATTAGGATAAATAATAAATACTGAACGATCAAAAGACTTGACCGTCAACCCGGAGATCTCTATTATTCCCTTTATCGAAAGGATAGGTAGATCCTGGTTGATGCGTTGATCGATTATCAACGGTAGCGAAAAAAGCAACTTTAATTTGACCTTAATTTGTCTCAATACAATGAGGACTTTGAATTACTTTCGAACAAAGAACTTCAAAGCGAGCGAACGACAACGACGAGATTTGTTTCAAAGTAAAAAGACAGCGATTTCCCCTAAGGGTTGTACAATAAGAGTCATAAGATTTTATTTCGCTAACATGTATTTATACAAAAATTCATATAATTTCGAAAGAGAGATTACGTTACATTTCAGTAAAAGTTTTAAGGCGAATTTATAAATATAAAAAAGATGGCGATTGGTATAATTTGAGTGCCAGATTTGAATTTAAAAAAGTAATTTTTTGGCAGTTACAAAATTTGAATTTAAATCAAAGATATTTAAGAATTGTTTACAAAATTTAAAAAATAAAAGTTAATGATGATTTCTGCTTCAACATTCCGCCTCCTTTGAAAGGACTTTCTTTCAAGACGGAATCGCTGCGAGTTTGCGAATGGGTCGCCTGAATTCTCCTCTTGACGTTTTTATATCGGCGACTCTGACTCGACCATCTGGACCTTCGATGATTTTCGTGACTCTCCCCAAGAGCCACTTTTGAGGGGGTAGGTTGTCCTCGTGAATAATGACGAGGCTACCAACTGTGATGTTTGGGCTGGACGATGCCCACTTTGCACGTCCTTGGAGTTCTTGGATGTACTCTGCTGACCACTGCTTCCAAAAGTGAGTTTTGACGGCATTTATTCGCCGCCATCTTTGTAGATAGCTGATGTCGGAGACGTCTTCAATTGGCTCAGGAATTGCTTTCAGTGATGACCCAATAAGCAGATGAGCTGGCGTTAGGGCTTCGACGTCATTGGGATCTGTGGACATCGGAGTTATTGGCCTGGAGTTCATTATGGCCTCGATCTCCACCAGCGCAGTTGACAGTTCTTCGAATGACAGCTTGGCACCTCCTAGGCTGCGATAGAGATGGCCCTTTGCAACTTTAACGGCCGCCTCCCAAATTCCACCGAAGTGGGGTGCCCTGGGGGGTATAAAATGAAAATTTATGGTGGAATTAGAACAAAAATTAACAATATTTTGTTGGTTAGATTTTTTGAACAACATATCGCGTAATTCCTTCAGTTTTGACTGTGCGCCAACGAAATTTGTCGCATTGTCACAGTGAATGTCTCTTGGGAGACCTCTACGACCTATCATCCTTTTCAATGCTCCTATAAAAGCATCAGCTGAAAGGTCTGACACAGCTTCCAAGTGAACTGCCTTCGACGAGAAGCAGACAAAAACTGCAACATAAGTCTTATACGGAACTTTGCCCCGAATTTTATAATAGGTGTATATCGGACCACAAAAGTCCACCCCACAACACACAAATGGACGTGATGGTGTCAATCTTTCAGCAGGCAAATTTCCCATAACCTGCTCATAAAGTTTTGGCCTATACCTTGCACAATGGGGACACTTTCTTACTACCCTTCGTGCTACCTCTCGAACATTTATTACCCAAAATCTTTGTCTGCTCAATGCGACAAGAGCTTTTGGACCAGCATGGTAGTTCGAATAATGAAGATGTTCGACTAGTGTCTTGCTGAAGATGCAATCTTTGGGCAGTAACAATGGATGCTTACTTTCCTCGGGAATGTTTTCATGCTTCAATCGCCCGCCCACTTTCAACAAAAGAAGCCCATTCCTATCCTCGACGAAGGGACTTAGAGAATTTATGGATCCTTTAAGCGGTGCGTTTGATTGTATAGCTTCAATTTCCTTAGCAAAATACTTCATTTGAATCACGTTAACGATGATTTGTAGTGAATATTCCAGTTCATTGGCTGTCAGAAATTCACTAGGAAACGGGATTCTCCATAAACGCAAATTGAGGTACCTTGCAACATACGCAAAGATTCTGATGAGTTTTGTATACGAACTCACTCTCTCGATTGTTTCCAAATAATAGTTTTTGACTGGTTGTTGACAATTTAAAGCCGTTTTTCGTTTTTCCAACGAAAGGTCCTCTGGAGAAGGAACGATATCTACCGTAGATGGCCAATTTTCCTCCTGTTCAACTAAAAATACTGGACCCTTAAACCAAATCGAGTTTTGTAGCTTTTCTACGGAGCATCCTCGGGAAACGACATCTGCAGGATTATGGGCTGTTGGAACATGTTTCCAAACCACCTGCTTCGTTGTCTCCTGAATTTCTGCTACCCTATTTCCAACAAATGTGTTGAGCCTTGATGAGTGTGTGGATATCCAGTGCAAAACAATTGCCGAATCAGTCCAAAAGAATGCTTCCGAGAAGTTTTTGTCGATCACTCTTTGAATTTTTACCCAGAGTTTGGATAAAAGATGTGCTGCACAAAGCTCTAAGCGCGGAAGTTGTTTCTTCTTAGCTGGTGCAACTCTAGATTTGGCGACTAAAAGCTTCACTTCTACTGACCCGAAAGTATCTATACTTCTCAGATATATACAGCAACCATATGCCTTCATAGAAGCGTCGGCGAAGCCATGTATTTGGTAGCTTGTTTTATTTTCTACAAACACGAATCGAGGAACAGAGAGATTTTGAAGAGAGTGAAGATCGATCATAAATTGACGCCACTCAGTGTCGATGTTTAGTGGAATTGATGCATCCCAGTCAATTTTATCAATCCAAAGCTGTTGTAGCAGGATCTTAGCTCGAATAATGATGGGGCTGAGCAAACCCATTGGATCGAAAAGGGACGAAGAAAGAGATAAAATGGATCTCTTAGTGTATGTTGTATACGTTCGATTTGGCTTGTAAGAGAAACTGAATTCATCAGCCACAGGATTCCAAGCTATGCCTAACGTGCTAGTGAGATTGGATTCAGTTAATCTTATTTCTTTTTGTTTTGTTTCCTCGATTAAGGAAAAATGATTACTATTCCATTTTGAAAGCTCTAATCCCGCTGAATTCAAAATGGAAACGACTTCGTTTCGTTTTTGGGTTAGAGTATCTAAGTCGTCTGCTCCAGTCAACATATCGTCCACGTAAAAATCAGACTTTAGAACAGAAGCACCGAGACTTAAATGCTCTTGATTTTTATCGGCCAAATACTGAAGGCAACGAATTGCCAAAAACGGTGCTGATGACGTACCATATGTTATGGTGTTAAGCTGGTATGTTTTAATAGGAGTGTGTGCATCTTCTCTCCATAAGATAAACTGCAACCTCCTATGCGATGGATGTACTAAGATTTGTCGATACATCTTGACAATGTCGGCTGTTAGAGCATATCGATAAAGTCTAAAACGAAGCAAAATTATAACAAGTTCGTCCTGTATCGTAGGACCGACCATAAGTATTCCATTCAAGGATATTTGTGACGATGTTCGGCAAGATGCGTCAAATACTACGCGCAATTTTGTAGACACGCTTTCAGGCCTAATTACACATTGATGTGGCAAGTAATAGTGAGCGATTTCGAGATTGGGATTGTGTACGACTGACATGTGACCTAAAGATTCATATTGTTTCATGAAATCTACGTACTCCGTTTTCAAAGATGAATTCTTAGACAACCTACGCTCAAGAGATAAAAATCTTCTGAAGGCTATATCATAGGAAGCTCCAAGACAGTTGGGATCTCGTTTGAGAGGTAGTTGAACCATTAGCCGACCGCTGGGTAGAACTTCGATGTTGTCCTTGAAGTGCTCCTCACATGTCGTTTGCTCTTCAGACCACCTCGACTGTTGACCCTGAATCTCTTCAAGTTCCCAGAACTTCTCTAAATATTTGTGCAAAGAACTATCTTTTGAATTGACGAAGCACGATCTATTCGATTCAATTACTTTTGATTTGTATCTACCAGATACTATCCAACCTAAAGCAGTTTTTTGCAAGTGTGGAAGTCCGTCACCTAATTTGACTTGACCTGTTTCCAACAAATCAAAGAATGCTTCAGCACCTACCAACATATCTATCTGAGATGGCTGATTAAAACTCTCATCTGCCAAGTCCAAATTCGTAGGAAGATTCCAGTTGCTTATGTTGAGTGCTGCTTCCGGTTGATACCCTGTAATGGAGGGTGCGACTAAAAATTCTAAACAAATTTCGAAATTGTTGTATCTAGAGCGAATTGTCGATTGAGTTAGATACTTGGTTTGTGTTTCGGTATGTCCTATTCCCACTATATCGACGTTCCTTCTTTGCTTTTTAAGACAGAGCGAATTTGCAAACTTCTCATTAACAAAGTTAACTTGAGAACCAGAATCCAGTAGAATTCTACCCAACTGAAAACTACCCGATGAGTCCTTGACGAGAACTAAGGCGGTTGCCAAAATAACTTGATTGAGAACACGCTCCTTCTCCAATGCGGAATGTGCTGCAGCTGCTGTATTCGATGAACCTTGTGAAACTTCAACACTAGTATTATTATCTGTAGCTTGGGGCCTGTGCAAAAGACTATGATGGGATTGTTTGCAACTTTTGCATTTATAAGTCGACGGACATTTCGAAACATTGTGACCTTTTCCTAAACAATTTAAGCAAAGCCCTAATTTTTTCACTTTAAAATAACGATCCATTACTGAAAGCTCAGCGAAACCTTTACAGCCTGTAATTGAATGAGTATTGTCCCGACAAAAGATACAAGAATTTTGATTAGCAGCAAGTGAAGTTTGAGGACGACGATGGTTGACAAAAGTAGGTTTTGGTTTGTTGAATGATTTGTGAGTGAAATCCGATCGTAGCTGCTTGCTATCTCTAGCTTCCATGAACTGGCATCGTTTGTTGAGAATGGCTGCACACTCTTTCCATTCAGGTAACTTGCTATAGTCCAGCTGTTCATCCCATTTGGACTGCGTTTCTGGATCGACCTTTGACATGGCAATGTGTATTATTATTGCGTTACAAATATTTTCAAACGACCCTATCGAAAGAAGAGAACTAAATAAAGCAGAGATATTATCGACTAAAGTCCTTAATGAAGCAGGAGATGATTGGGTAACCTTTGGTAGTTCAATTAATTCGGATATATTTTCCAAAAATATTAGGCAATCATTGTCATAGCGCTCCTTCAAACTAAGAAGTGCCTTTGTGTAGTTGGCTTCCGTGACTTGAAAAGCCTTTACTGTACCAAGTGCTTGATCGCTTAAACACGAAAGCAAATAATTAAATTTTTCTATTTTAGATAAGCTTGAATCAGTTTCGACTAAATTGTTGAATGAATTTATGAAATTTTTGTATTCGGAGTATTTTCCACTAAACCTAGGTAGACGTTGTTTTGGAAGACGACTAGTTGAAGTTGGGCCACTACTTAACGTTATATCTGCAACACTGCATCGCCTACCAGATCCCAAAAGCGAAATAATTTTTGATTTAGCAGTGATATACAAATCTTCGATTTCACCTCGACAAGTATCGGTCGGGGCTAAGGCTTCTATTTGGGTTTGGTAAACTAAAATTTGTTTGAAGTAAGATTCCAAAATTCCTAGGCGACACTCAAGTTCAGTAGACGTTAATGTATTGGTAGTTGATTCCACTATATTTTTTATACGAGTTATGCTTCCTTTAGTAGAAGACCGTTGTTGTTTTAATTCATCAAGAGTAGGTTTGGTTGCCATTGTAGAATTAATACCAAAAAATCAATCAAAAAAAATGTTTTCAAACAGCAACGATAAAATCGAAAGAAATGTAACCCAATTTCTTAACTAAAAAGCTTATTTTAATTTTTATTCGAATTAAAATTAAAATAGCAGTAGGCAACCCTATTCCAAATGAACTAGTTTTAAGCAGGAACTATGTTTATTTTATTTGTCTTTCCCACGGTAGGTAGCGGCGAATTAAGTGATAGTATAGTAGATATACGGCAGAAGTATATAATTATCGATGTAATATATACCTACGACGACGATAAGGCGATGTTATTTTATTTAAATTATGTGTTGTAATTTAAATAAGCGAATGTAAAATAATTCATCAAAGTTGTTTACTTTTGGTATGTGACGACGAAAATTCAATCAACCAAAAAAGCTTTCCTTCAGTGCATTGATCATGCAGCAAGATCTCCCGCGACGACGACGACGAAAACAAGCTCCTATGAGCTTTGAGCGAATGATGTGTGGGCGAAATGAGGATCTATGCACTGAAAGCAGTGTGTATTGATTTTGATTTGAATATTAGGTATTCTGCAACCAAATGCAAGAAGCGAGCGAGAGTACGAGTAAACGAGCAAAATGAGGCGAAAAACGACGAACTAAGCAATGGTGTGGTGGTGGCGGGGGCGGCAAAAAGTAGTTTAGAGCGAAAGCTTCTAATTATTTTAACTATTGTGCGTGGGTGTGTATATTGGACACACAAGTGGATCGTAAGTATACTCTTTGTGGATTGTATATGATTTTTTCCAGCGAAAACACTATGCTATAAGCGGAAGATCGATAGACAATTTGAATGAAGAGTATTTTTGGTATAAATTCGTAGGTTTAAATTTATTTAAATTTTAAGTGTTTTATTTTATTTAAACGGCAAAAAATCGAAATATGTTGTTCAATTATATAAATATATTATTTATGAGCAATATAATTAATTTATAGGGTCTGTTTTATATCCAAGGTGCGTTTTAAATTGAATTTAATTTAAATTTAATTTATAATTGAGTTATTTTTTAATTTAAATTGGAAAAAGCAACACACATTAGGGTAAAACTTAGACCACACATACCTTGGTGAGAGATATACTTATCTCCCACAATTTTTCTCTGGTGTTCTGTAGGTTGGTTCCAATTCTTCTTGGATGGGCGGTTGGTATTTTCTGGACATCAACTGGGTTCTCTCCTGGTGTTGTCTTTCCTTCCTCTCGAGGTTTTTTAGCACTTCACCTACACCATGCACTCACGAAACCGAAACGCGGCGAGAAAAATGTATATAGGTAATAGAGTGTTCAATGTTTTTGCACTACCTATTATATTTCTTTGTGCACAATTTTTTCGCGAATAGTTCTAATGATTTTAATGATTTTACGATAAGTTTTTATGTCTATATCCACTTTTTGCACGTTGGTTGGGCTCAAATTTAGCAACTTTTACATAGTTTAACACTTGGAGTACTAAAAGATATCTTTTATACAATGTTTTAGACGAAAAATTAACCACTTTTAACCACGTTAGTCAACAAAACCGACCTTTTTTATAGTACTTTTACGTTGGGCGCCAAAAAATGAACGATCAAAAGACTTGACCGTCAACCCGGAGATCTCTATTATTCCCTTTATCGAAAGGATAGGTAGATCCTGGTTGATGCGTTGATCGATTATCAACGGTAGCGAAAAAAGCAACTTTAATTTGACCTTAATTTGTCTCAATACAATGAGGACTTTGAATTACTTTCGAACAAAGAACTTCAAAGCGAGCGAACGACAACGACGAGATTTGTTTCAAAGTAAAAAGACAGCGATTTCCCCTAAGGGTTGTACAATAAGAGTCATAAGATTTTATTTCGCTAACATGTATTTATACAAAAATTCATATAATTTCGAAAGAGAGATTACGTTACATTTCAGTAAAAGTTTTAAGGCGAATTTATAAATATAAAAAAGATGGCGATTGGTATAATTTGAGTGCCAGATTTGAATTTAAAAAAGTAATTTTTTGGCAGTTACAAAATTTGAATTTAAATCAAAGATATTTAAGAATTGTTTACAAAATTTAAAAAATAAAAGTTAATGATGATTTCTGCTTCAACATTCCGCCTCCTTTGAAAGGACTTTCTTTCAAGACGGAATCGCTGCGAGTTTGCGAATGGGTCGCCTGAATTCTCCTCTTGACGTTTTTATATCGGCGACTCTGACTCGACCATCTGGACCTTCGATGATTTTCGTGACTCTCCCCAAGAGCCACTTTTGAGGGGGTAGGTTGTCCTCGTGAATAATGACGAGGCTACCAACTGTGATGTTTGGGCTGGACGATGCCCACTTTGCACGTCCTTGGAGTTCTTGGATGTACTCTGCTGACCACTGCTTCCAAAAGTGAGTTTTGACGGCATTTATTCGCCGCCATCTTTGTAGATAGCTGATGTCGGAGACGTCTTCAATTGGCTCAGGAATTGCTTTCAGTGATGACCCAATAAGCAGATGAGCTGGCGTTAGGGCTTCGACGTCATTGGGATCTGTGGACATCGGAGTTATTGGCCTGGAGTTCATTATGGCCTCGATCTCCACCAGCGCAGTTGACAGTTCTTCGAATGACAGCTTGGCACCTCCTAGGCTGCGATAGAGATGGCCCTTTGCAACTTTAACGGCCGCCTCCCAAATTCCACCGAAGTGGGGTGCCCTGGGGGGTATAAAATGAAAATTTATGGTGGAATTAGAACAAAAATTAACAATATTTTGTTGGTTAGATTTTTTGAACAACATATCGCGTAATTCCTTCAGTTTTGACTGTGCGCCAACGAAATTTGTCGCATTGTCACAGTGAATGTCTCTTGGGAGACCTCTACGACCTATCATCCTTTTCAATGCTCCTATAAAAGCATCAGCTGAAAGGTCTGACACAGCTTCCAAGTGAACTGCCTTCGACGAGAAGCAGACAAAAACTGCAACATAAGTCTTATACGGAACTTTGCCCCGAATTTTATAATAGGTGTATATCGGACCACAAAAGTCCACCCCACAACACACAAATGGACGTGATGGTGTCAATCTTTCAGCAGGCAAATTTCCCATAACCTGCTCATAAAGTTTTGGCCTATACCTTGCACAATGGGGACACTTTCTTACTACCCTTCGTGCTACCTCTCGAACATTTATTACCCAAAATCTTTGTCTGCTCAATGCGACAAGAGCTTTTGGACCAGCATGGTAGTTCGAATAATGAAGATGTTCGACTAGTGTCTTGCTGAAGATGCAATCTTTGGGCAGTAACAATGGATGCTTACTTTCCTCGGGAATGTTTTCATGCTTCAATCGCCCGCCCACTTTCAACAAAAGAAGCCCATTCCTATCCTCGACGAAGGGACTTAGAGAATTTATGGATCCTTTAAGCGGTGCGTTTGATTGTATAGCTTCAATTTCCTTAGCAAAATACTTCATTTGAATCACGTTAACGATGATTTGTAGTGAATATTCCAGTTCATTGGCTGTCAGAAATTCACTAGGAAACGGGATTCTCCATAAACGCAAATTGAGGTACCTTGCAACATACGCAAAGATTCTGATGAGTTTTGTATACGAACTCACTCTCTCGATTGTTTCCAAATAATAGTTTTTGACTGGTTGTTGACAATTTAAAGCCGTTTTTCGTTTTTCCAACGAAAGGTCCTCTGGAGAAGGAACGATATCTACCGTAGATGGCCAATTTTCCTCCTGTTCAACTAAAAATACTGGACCCTTAAACCAAATCGAGTTTTGTAGCTTTTCTACGGAGCATCCTCGGGAAACGACATCTGCAGGATTATGGGCTGTTGGAACATGTTTCCAAACCACCTGCTTCGTTGTCTCCTGAATTTCTGCTACCCTATTTCCAACAAATGTGTTGAGCCTTGATGAGTGTGTGGATATCCAGTGCAAAACAATTGCCGAATCAGTCCAAAAGAATGCTTCCGAGAAGTTTTTGTCGATCACTCTTTGAATTTTTACCCAGAGTTTGGATAAAAGATGTGCTGCACAAAGCTCTAAGCGCGGAAGTTGTTTCTTCTTAGCTGGTGCAACTCTAGATTTGGCGACTAAAAGCTTCACTTCTACTGACCCGAAAGTATCTATACTTCTCAGATATATACAGCAACCATATGCCTTCATAGAAGCGTCGGCGAAGCCATGTATTTGGTAGCTTGTTTTATTTTCTACAAACACGAATCGAGGAACAGAGAGATTTTGAAGAGAGTGAAGATCGATCATAAATTGACGCCACTCAGTGTCGATGTTTAGTGGAATTGATGCATCCCAGTCAATTTTATCAATCCAAAGCTGTTGTAGCAGGATCTTAGCTCGAATAATGATGGGGCTGAGCAAACCCATTGGATCGAAAAGGGACGAAGAAAGAGATAAAATGGATCTCTTAGTGTATGTTGTATACGTTCGATTTGGCTTGTAAGAGAAACTGAATTCATCAGCCACAGGATTCCAAGCTATGCCTAACGTGCTAGTGAGATTGGATTCAGTTAATCTTATTTCTTTTTGTTTTGTTTCCTCGATTAAGGAAAAATGATTACTATTCCATTTTGAAAGCTCTAATCCCGCTGAATTCAAAATGGAAACGACTTCGTTTCGTTTTTGGGTTAGAGTATCTAAGTCGTCTGCTCCAGTCAACATATCGTCCACGTAAAAATCAGACTTTAGAACAGAAGCACCGAGACTTAAATGCTCTTGATTTTTATCGGCCAAATACTGAAGGCAACGAATTGCCAAAAACGGTGCTGATGACGTACCATATGTTATGGTGTTAAGCTGGTATGTTTTAATAGGAGTGTGTGCATCTTCTCTCCATAAGATAAACTGCAACCTCCTATGCGATGGATGTACTAAGATTTGTCGATACATCTTGACAATGTCGGCTGTTAGAGCATATCGATAAAGTCTAAAACGAAGCAAAATTATAACAAGTTCGTCCTGTATCGTAGGACCGACCATAAGTATTCCATTCAAGGATATTTGTGACGATGTTCGGCAAGATGCGTCAAATACTACGCGCAATTTTGTAGACACGCTTTCAGGCCTAATTACACATTGATGTGGCAAGTAATAGTGAGCGATTTCGAGATTGGGATTGTGTACGACTGACATGTGACCTAAAGATTCATATTGTTTCATGAAATCTACGTACTCCGTTTTCAAAGATGAATTCTTAGACAACCTACGCTCAAGAGATAAAAATCTTCTGAAGGCTATATCATAGGAAGCTCCAAGACAGTTGGGATCTCGTTTGAGAGGTAGTTGAACCATTAGCCGACCGCTGGGTAGAACTTCGATGTTGTCCTTGAAGTGCTCCTCACATGTCGTTTGCTCTTCAGACCACCTCGACTGTTGACCCTGAATCTCTTCAAGTTCCCAGAACTTCTCTAAATATTTGTGCAAAGAACTATCTTTTGAATTGACGAAGCACGATCTATTCGATTCAATTACTTTTGATTTGTATCTACCAGATACTATCCAACCTAAAGCAGTTTTTTGCAAGTGTGGAAGTCCGTCACCTAATTTGACTTGACCTGTTTCCAACAAATCAAAGAATGCTTCAGCACCTACCAACATATCTATCTGAGATGGCTGATTAAAACTCTCATCTGCCAAGTCCAAATTCGTAGGAAGATTCCAGTTGCTTATGTTGAGTGCTGCTTCCGGTTGATACCCTGTAATGGAGGGTGCGACTAAAAATTCTAAACAAATTTCGAAATTGTTGTATCTAGAGCGAATTGTCGATTGAGTTAGATACTTGGTTTGTGTTTCGGTATGTCCTATTCCCACTATATCGACGTTCCTTCTTTGCTTTTTAAGACAGAGCGAATTTGCAAACTTCTCATTAACAAAGTTAACTTGAGAACCAGAATCCAGTAGAATTCTACCCAACTGAAAACTACCCGATGAGTCCTTGACGAGAACTAAGGCGGTTGCCAAAATAACTTGATTGAGAACACGCTCCTTCTCCAATGCGGAATGTGCTGCAGCTGCTGTATTCGATGAACCTTGTGAAACTTCAACACTAGTATTATTATCTGTAGCTTGGGGCCTGTGCAAAAGACTATGATGGGATTGTTTGCAACTTTTGCATTTATAAGTCGACGGACATTTCGAAACATTGTGACCTTTTCCTAAACAATTTAAGCAAAGCCCTAATTTTTTCACTTTAAAATAACGATCCATTACTGAAAGCTCAGCGAAACCTTTACAGCCTGTAATTGAATGAGTATTGTCCCGACAAAAGATACAAGAATTTTGATTAGCAGCAAGTGAAGTTTGAGGACGACGATGGTTGACAAAAGTAGGTTTTGGTTTGTTGAATGATTTGTGAGTGAAATCCGATCGTAGCTGCTTGCTATCTCTAGCTTCCATGAACTGGCATCGTTTGTTGAGAATGGCTGCACACTCTTTCCATTCAGGTAACTTGCTATAGTCCAGCTGTTCATCCCATTTGGACTGCGTTTCTGGATCGACCTTTGACATGGCAATGTGTATTATTATTGCGTTACAAATATTTTCAAACGACCCTATCGAAAGAAGAGAACTAAATAAAGCAGAGATATTATCGACTAAAGTCCTTAATGAAGCAGGAGATGATTGGGTAACCTTTGGTAGTTCAATTAATTCGGATATATTTTCCAAAAATATTAGGCAATCATTGTCATAGCGCTCCTTCAAACTAAGAAGTGCCTTTGTGTAGTTGGCTTCCGTGACTTGAAAAGCCTTTACTGTACCAAGTGCTTGATCGCTTAAACACGAAAGCAAATAATTAAATTTTTCTATTTTAGATAAGCTTGAATCAGTTTCGACTAAATTGTTGAATGAATTTATGAAATTTTTGTATTCGGAGTATTTTCCACTAAACCTAGGTAGACGTTGTTTTGGAAGACGACTAGTTGAAGTTGGGCCACTACTTAACGTTATATCTGCAACACTGCATCGCCTACCAGATCCCAAAAGCGAAATAATTTTTGATTTAGCAGTGATATACAAATCTTCGATTTCACCTCGACAAGTATCGGTCGGGGCTAAGGCTTCTATTTGGGTTTGGTAAACTAAAATTTGTTTGAAGTAAGATTCCAAAATTCCTAGGCGACACTCAAGTTCAGTAGACGTTAATGTATTGGTAGTTGATTCCACTATATTTTTTATACGAGTTATGCTTCCTTTAGTAGAAGACCGTTGTTGTTTTAATTCATCAAGAGTAGGTTTGGTTGCCATTGTAGAATTAATACCAAAAAATCAATCAAAAAAAATGTTTTCAAACAGCAACGATAAAATCGAAAGAAATGTAACCCAATTTCTTAACTAAAAAGCTTATTTTAATTTTTATTCGAATTAAAATTAAAATAGCAGTAGGCAACCCTATTCCAAATGAACTAGTTTTAAGCAGGAACTATGTTTATTTTATTTGTCTTTCCCACGGTAGGTAGCGGCGAATTAAGTGATAGTATAGTAGATATACGGCAGAAGTATATAATTATCGATGTAATATATACCTACGACGACGATAAGGCGATGTTATTTTATTTAAATTATGTGTTGTAATTTAAATAAGCGAATGTAAAATAATTCATCAAAGTTGTTTACTTTTGGTATGTGACGACGAAAATTCAATCAACCAAAAAAGCTTTCCTTCAGTGCATTGATCATGCAGCAAGATCTCCCGCGACGACGACGACGAAAACAAGCTCCTATGAGCTTTGAGCGAATGATGTGTGGGCGAAATGAGGATCTATGCACTGAAAGCAGTGTGTATTGATTTTGATTTGAATATTAGGTATTCTGCAACCAAATGCAAGAAGCGAGCGAGAGTACGAGTAAACGAGCAAAATGAGGCGAAAAACGACGAACTAAGCAATGGTGTGGTGGTGGCGGGGGCGGCAAAAAGTAGTTTAGAGCGAAAGCTTCTAATTATTTTAACTATTGTGCGTGGGTGTGTATATTGGACACACAAGTGGATCGTAAGTATACTCTTTGTGGATTGTATATGATTTTTTCCAGCGAAAACACTATGCTATAAGCGGAAGATCGATAGACAATTTGAATGAAGAGTATTTTTGGTATAAATTCGTAGGTTTAAATTTATTTAAATTTTAAGTGTTTTATTTTATTTAAACGGCAAAAAATCGAAATATGTTGTTCAATTATATAAATATATTATTTATGAGCAATATAATTAATTTATAGGGTCTGTTTTATATCCAAGGTGCGTTTTAAATTGAATTTAATTTAAATTTAATTTATAATTGAGTTATTTTTTAATTTAAATTGGAAAAAGCAACACACATTAGGGTAAAACTTAGACCACACATACCTTGGTGAGAGATATACTTATCTCCCACAATTTTTCTCTGGTGTTCTGTAGGTTGGTTCCAATTCTTCTTGGATGGGCGGTTGGTATTTTCTGGACATCAACTGGGTTCTCTCCTGGTGTTGTCTTTCCTTCCTCTCGAGGTTTTTTAGCACTTCACCTACACCATGCACTCACGAAACCGAAACGCGGCGAGAAAAATGTATATAGGTAATAGAGTGTTCAATGTTTTTGCACTACCTATTATATTTCTTTGTGCACAATTTTTTCGCGAATAGTTCTAATGATTTTAATGATTTTACGATAAGTTTTTATGTCTATATCCACTTTTTGCACGTTGGTTGGGCTCAAATTTAGCAACTTTTACATAGTTTAACACTTGGAGTACTAAAAGATATCTTTTATACAATGTTTTAGACGAAAAATTAACCACTTTTAACCACGTTAGTCAACAAAACCGACCTTTTTTATAGTACTTTTACGTTGGGCGCCAAAAAATGAACGATCAAAAGACTTGACCGTCAACCCGGAGATCTCTATTATTCCCTTTATCGAAAGGATAGGTAGATCCTGGTTGATGCGTTGATCGATTATCAACGGTAGCGAAAAAAGCAACTTTAATTTGACCTTAATTTGTCTCAATACAATGAGGACTTTGAATTACTTTCGAACAAAGAACTTCAAAGCGAGCGAACGACAACGACGAGATTTGTTTCAAAGTAAAAAGACAGCGATTTCCCCTAAGGGTTGTACAATAAGAGTCATAAGATTTTATTTCGCTAACATGTATTTATACAAAAATTCATATAATTTCGAAAGAGAGATTACGTTACATTTCAGTAAAAGTTTTAAGGCGAATTTATAAATATAAAAAAGATGGCGATTGGTATAATTTGAGTGCCAGATTTGAATTTAAAAAAGTAATTTTTTGGCAGTTACAAAATTTGAATTTAAATCAAAGATATTTAAGAATTGTTTACAAAATTTAAAAAATAAAAGTTAATGATGATTTCTGCTTCAACAAATACGTTTTGTATTATTCCGTACAGGGCTGGGCTGGTCTGGTTGTGATGGTTGAAAATCGGCACGAAAATAAATGGATTCACGTGAAATGTGATTGTCAGGAAAGCTACAACGTCGTTTCAACGAGAGGAGAATTGAAGACTGTCGACTCCGTGCCTCCATTGCAAAGGTAACTACTTTTATTTTTTCAAAAGAAATTTAATTTTATTTATCTTCAACATTGATTTTTTTTTAAGGCAAGTGATAATAGTCCTGACCCAACTAGAAGGAAGTGGGGGTTTTAGTATTGCCCACCGGCTGACGCATCGTTTAGCAAATTCACGTGGTCTCCACGATTGGGGTCCACCGGGTGCTACACATTGCCCCCCTATAGAGAATGTACATGGTTTGCATGCGCCTCGTTTAATAACGTGATTGATAAATAAACAATTGAACAAACAAACAAAAGGAGATTAATTAAACTAAAAATTAAAAAAAAAAAAACAAAACAAAACAAAAACAAAATACTAGTCGCGAGGCGAAGCTACACAATACAAAGAATATTATTAAAGAAAAAGTGTTTAGAATTATTATATATTAGTGTACCCATT
This sequence comes from Eupeodes luniger, assembly GCA_951509635.1. Taxonomy (NCBI): domain Eukaryota; kingdom Metazoa; phylum Arthropoda; class Insecta; order Diptera; family Syrphidae; genus Eupeodes; species Eupeodes luniger. The sequence goes on along the minus strand of OX608074.1, from coordinate 80,443,363 downwards.
AAGATTAAAGTTAAATACCGATAATGTTTAAGAATTATAAAATATACTTCAATATACAAAACAATTGTTTTTTTTTGTTGTATTTCTTTATTGATATCCAAAAAATATCAAAAACAAATACTTTTATGTACATTATTTTAAAATTCATATTTTATCGTCGTCTTTATTCTTCTTGCATTTTTTCAACCTTTCGCTTCTTTGCCGGTGTTTCTGGTTTCTCTTCTAATGTTAATCTTTTGCCAGCCTTGACTTCTTCCTTAGATGGTTGAGTTGTAACGGAACGAGTTTTGGGTTTAACGTAGCTGCCCTGACCAGCAGCACGTTCAGCTTCTTCAATTGAATATGGTTCAACTTCTAAAGCTTTAAGGCGACGTTTGTGGACCTTAAAATGAAAACAAAAAAATATATATAAACTATTAAATAAGGAGAGTTGAATATACAATATAGAAAATAGTTTGAACGGATTCTGTAGATTTTTAATATTTTTTTTAAAATTTGATAAGATCAAATCAATTTTATTTTTAAGATTTCTTAATGAGCAGTTTAGAAAAGACAGCGTTTAACTTGGTTTTTTCAACATTAACAGCCAGTAGTAATTGAAACCAGTAGTATCCAAAACAATGATCCTGATATCTACATAAACCCAAGGTATGGTTAATTTCTCATTAATCTTGGTAGGTTTAGAACTATGTTAGTTTTTAAGGGTACTAGATAGAGTTCATTTTTAAGCGCAATGATCACCGTTAATAAACCCCACCGTCTTTTGAGCTTTTTCTTTTTATATTAATCAGAATACGAACAATTAAGAAGAGAGGAAAGGATTTGAGAGGAGATACCGATGCACATTCGTGTACCTGTACCTAACAGTACGTCCGAAATTGGGTTCAATGGTACATTGATGGGGACTGCAAATGGCTATTTAACTAAAGCTGTTGACTTCTTAAACGTCTAAAAAAAAAACAAATGAAAACTCTCCATGCCAAAAGGAAACGTTCGTTGTATCGGCAACGGCTTAGCTTATATACTCTCATCAGAATGCTTTTTACAAGACTACAACGGCAAGCAGAGAAACAGACAGAACATTCGAAAGGTAGGAGCGAAAGGCAGCGGCAGCAACAGAAAACAAATTCTAAAATTTCAAATGAGGTCTACGTTTTTTTCTTTCAAGTATTTAATCATTTACAAAAGCGTTGTTTGTGAAAATATCGATAAACAATGATAGGCATGAAACTTGCAGCGGTGTTCAAGAGAAGCAAATGTGGCAGTAGTAAAACGATCGCCTTTCATTTTAAGAGCTCTTTATTCAATTCTGTTTAAAAGACTTAAGTGAGTTATTAGGGCACCAGCACAAATATGATAATTATACTCGAGTTTCGGATGGAGATCACCTAAAGCAGCGTTTTTGACGATGTCAAATATGTGATCACTCCACAAGAGGTGGTTTGTGATGCACATACATACATACCTAGACCTCCACTCATGGATAGTGGCATTGGAGGAGGGTTACGTTTTTACGACAATAGGCAGAATTGAGTTTTCGCATTCAATTTAACTTGGTTTTGGTTCCCTGTTGGACAATGCTTTCAAGATCAGAATTTAATGACATTATAATACACTGCCGTTGGTAGTTCACATCCGAAGGACAAGGATGATAACGTAAAAACGCATAAGGCCGCGGCCACGCAGTAAGCGGCTGAGCGGAAAAAAAATATAAAACATATGAAATCACATAGAAGCGGCCACGCAATGAGCGAGCGGCGAAACAAAATTCTGAGCGGCTAAGCGGCGCCGCTCGGCAACCAAACCTGTTTTAATTTTTAGTAATGTTCTGAGCGGCAAGAAGAAAAGATGGCAAAAGTAAACATTGAGTTGTTAATTTCGTGTGTGCAATCTCTGCAAAAACTACTAATCGCTCAAAAGCAGTCGCTCAGTGCCTGGCCATACGTCGCTTAGAGTTGCCTCTCAGCCGCTTGCCGCTCAGCCGCTTACTGCGTGGCCGAGGCCTAAGAAAAGCTAAGGGTACTGTCATCAGCGAAACAAACCATGAGATTTCCAGTGGACCTAATGTTACGAAAACCGTACTGCCGCTACTTAAGAAGCTTTTGTTCTTCAATACTGTATAATATCAACTGTACGGGTGCGAAAGAAGATTTGTCCCATAAAGTGGTTTACTCTTTCAAATACAGGAGCAGTCATGTCACTCATTAGCAGTATCGAATTAAAAGCAAAGGTGCTGCAAGAAAATTGTCAATCGAGCTTACAAAAGGAGTGTCATTGGAAACGAGCGTAGGAACCGACGATGACGTAGTGTTGCGCACATTTTTTTACAAATGATCAGAAATTTGTACTACCTTTATTATACAAATTGGATAGACCTCCCTCCGCCACAGTTGTGGTTATCAACAAGTGTTGGATGCTGGGATTCGGGGACCAACATTATAGACAGAAAGAAATCCTCACCAACCGTTTTCAAATGTACATAAGCTGATTACAAAAAAAGCAAAAATGAGGCAAAACAATAGTTTTTTTTTTTAATTTAAACAAGGTTATTTTAAAATTGTGCTAAGAGATAAGCAATGAAACTTGAAGTGGAATAACCCTTTCGGTACGCAAGTGGCACAGAACAAAGAATATTAATATGTAAACGTACCACTCCATTCCGAAAGGATTAAAGTTGTCGATGTGATCATAGATAGAAAAACGAGTAATTTTATTTGTCTGTACTCGAGGGCTCGGTAAAGGTCGTCGACATCTTTGAAATCGATCTCCCTATAAGAATCAATTAATATTTGTTTCCATAATTTCTTGATTTTGGAAATATGTATGGTGTCATTTCATAACCTTCTTTCCACTGGCATGATTTATTTGTTTAAATTGCTTTGAAAAGAAGTTCCGGTTCTATAAAACAAATCTAAAGTTTCTAAAAAATTGGCAAATCTATGTATTTAACTTAGCATTTTAATTCTTTTAGGAAGAAAGAATTTCAATTATTTTGGGAAAAAAGGATTTCAATTCTTCAAGAAATAAACCCGCTATAGATGAAAACAGCAACATTTCAAATATCTTACCTTTGTTCTGAAGTGCGTTTGCATAGCATGGTCATCGGTAAAGTACTTGGCACAATGTACGCAATAAAATTGAGCAAATCCCGGTTTATCGAGATCAACGTCTTGGTTAATCAGTTTTTCGCCTCCTGTCTGTATGTCTTTATCAATCTGTAAGAATGTTTAGTATAAAATTTAATGAAATATGTACGATTTTATATTTGTTTTTATGTTTGTTTTGCTTTTGATAAAAAGCATACATACCAGATCAAGGTCTCTTTTACGATTTCGCACTCGCCATCTCCTCTGCAAATGGGTATCCCCATAATGCATCTTTTTTCTCTTAGATACCATTCCCATGATGAAGCTTTATTTATTTAAATTAAATGCGTTTAAAAGAAATAGTTTGTTAAAAAACAAAAGAAATATTGTTTTATGCGTTTTATTATATCTTCACACGTGTAAAAAATATTTTGAAAGAAAAATAAACTGATATTTAGAAATGTCAGCTGTCAAGCAAGTGTCAAGTCAACATCAAAAGTGTTATACAAAACGCAGGGATGTTCCCAGGATTTCTGTATTACACTTGCTCATGTTGATAATGTAGTTCAGTTGACTAGATTTATTGTTTCTTTCCGTTGGCCTTTTTGTATTTAATTTTGTTGGCGAAATAAAATAAAAATATCCAAATATCCATTTTGTAATCTAAGAAAATAAATCTTTTATGAAACTTAATGGGGCGACTTTCCATTACGACAGCACGAATTTCGGTCTGATTTTTTTTTTACAGTTAGGTAGGGGTCTCAATAGAACATGTTTTAAATATTAAGGCGAGGAAACACCTTTAAGTCATAGAAAAAAATATTTTCTTTTTCGGACTTAACCCTACTTTTGTTTATATTTCATTTTTTGAGCCTAAAAGAAGTTTTTTTGAATTGAAAGCACGGTGTACTAACAGCTAGGTATGTAAGGGGAGGCATGCTGCCCCCTGCAACCCCCCTGCCTGGGCTCACTATAGGATTTGGGGTGGGTGCGAGTTTGGGTATATGCAAAGTACTTTTTGCATTTGAGCACTAAAATCAAAAAAATTCCCAAAAAAAAAAGCAAGTATGGCAACACTGAACGAAAAACAGGGAAGAAATGTCAAAATCAACCATTTTTGCGTGTTTTGTATGTAAAAAAGTGAACTTTAAAAATTAATTTAAAATAGAAACAAATGTTTCCTCGCTCTAAAATTGCTATAGTTATTATTTATTTGCACATATCTATCGATTAAAAAAAACCGCGTGTGAAAATTCGTGCTGTCGTAAAGGAAAGTTGAGCCAACTTAATTTTATTCTTTTATCTTCACAAGTTTCATAAAACATTTTGACATGTGAATATCAAAGATGCGGTTTGCGAGGCTTGCCCTCTTGTAGGTTTTGCGGAAAAAATAAGGGGCCGGTTATAGCTATCAGTAAAATCCATCAGTAAATTTTTTGTTTTTAGTTTTTGAACATGTTACAGATTTATTTCTAGCAAAAGATTGATGCAATAAGATATATCATACATTTAAGTATTTTTTTCAAAAAGAAACAATGCATTTAAAGTTTTATGTAATTTATAAATCCATTTTAATTGTTTTAATGATGAAATTTCATTTTACTGAACAGCTGATTGCCAAAAGCCAAAAAAATTCCATTTCGTTTTACTGTTGGTGTTCCAATTTTTTACTGTTCCGATCACATCATTAAAAATTTTAATGATGAAAGCAACAGTAACAAAATTGTCTGAAGCGCGAAACCTCAAAGTGACATTTAATTTAATGACGTAAATTTATTGATTGCTATAAACGCTACTCAGTGGCCGGGTTCAATCTCGTGTTGGATAGGGTATCTTGGATAGGTGGATTTTTAGATACCTTGTTGAACGAGTTGGATAGCTGTATTGAGATAGCTGTCAAAAAATAAAAACAACTTTCAGCTGTTTGTAAAAAGCAAAGAAACATTTAAACTTCTTAAGCTTAAGTTTAAAAATATTGATCATAATTACCTTCTAAAATTCGGAGGCAAATAGCTTCTTCATCGTCTATTATGTACAGAACATCCTCAAATACAACTTCAACTAACATTTTGTATCTTTTTGTTTACCAACAAATACAAAAAACTGAAATCAATTTTCAAGTTTCTTGAAATTCAACCATGTGTTGAATCAGCTGTTCTGTCAGATACCTACATACCCCAGAAATTCTTGGATACCTTTCGATTCCTTTTTTTGACATATCAGCTGTTTTTGATCAGTTGTTATTTTACACGTAAAACACTAACAAAAAGGTATCCGGATACCCTATCTGTCCGAGATTGAACGCAGCCAGTAAAACTTTTCAGATTCCTCCTGTTTCAAATTTTACTTATGGATTTTAATGATAGCTATAACCGGCCCCTAAGAATTGATTTTCAAACACCATCTGTTGTTTCTTTGCTTAAAAAAGCTTTTTTTTCAAAGGGCAATAACAATAATCAAATTAAGAGTGGACTTTAAAATTTGGGAAAAATACCATATATTTTAAGGATCACAAATAATAAACCATAAATGTTAGAGTCAACTTTAATGTTTAGGTCATAGCATATACTGTTTATTAATAAGAATACCTAGCATATAGATCAATTTCACACACATTTTAGCCTCAACAATAAATTTGATTATTAGTAAGGCCCAAAGAAACTAAGGCGCCAGTTATAGCTATCATTGGTTTTCATCATTGAAAACAAACATTGGAATTTTTTTGGCAGGTCGTTTATAGCTATCATTAAAAATTTCTGTCATTGAAAAAAATTTCCTGATTGAAAGCCACCGAAAAACTTTTACTGACAGAAATCTGTCATTGGAATTGTGTGAAATTGGATCACAAATCAGTGGAACGATTCGTTTCACTTTTGAACATAAAAGTATCAGCTGTTCAGGAAAATGAATTTCCGTCCGGAAAATAGAAAAATAAATTTTTAGAGAAAAATAAATGAGCAATTACATTTTGTATTCTTAAAAAAAATTCTTTGTGTGATTTCTGATCAATCAGTATATAATTTTCATTTCTAACCCTGAGGCTCCACAAGAGTAAAATCCAACCCAACTTCTCTTCCGCAATCTCATCCGCAATCCAGTGTTTTTTTTGACTGGGCATATTATGTCTTGCTATGAGCAACCTCAAATGTCACATTTGACACAACGGTTAATCTGTTGTTTACTTTTTTGTCGGTAGTTGTGGTTTTTTAAAAATTTAAATTTCAAATAAATTACTTATATAAAAGTTGAAACAATTTTTAGATGGAAATTTTTTGAAATAATTTTTTGAATTTAATAGAGTTTACGGAATCAGTTAGCAGACATAAATTAAAACTCCGAACCGTTTGAACCATCCCAGTGAAGAGAGTAGTTATGAAATGACGGTGGGTTGTATGTAACACTTTTAAGAATTCTGTATGATTTTCTCTCGAAATTCTTGGAAGTGTTACATACAAACCACCAAAATGGACGCTCACCACTACATACAACACAAACGTCAATTTGATGACAAGATTTTGATCCGCTCGAAAAATCCAAACTGCGATGACCGGATCATGGACTGGATGTTGGATTGTTGGTCTCCATTGGATTTTCTGATGACAGGCCGATAGTTCTGTCATCGGAAATGTCCAATGGAGACCCCAGGTAATCAAAGGGAAACACCGTCAAATATCGATCCAAAAATTTTTCCGGATCGATTTCAATGCTATAACTGGCGCCTAAGGACATCTATTATTGTAAAGTTTAACAAAATAATCAGAACACAATAATTAAGTTCAAAAGTATCTCCATATTTCTGCTGAACCTACAGAAAATCTGGTAATGTTAAGGAATAGAACTTACCAACATGAAGTTGGCTACAGGCAGTCCATATCTTATCGGCTAATGCCTTGAATGATTATAACGCGAAAACCAACAGTATCCAATAAGGCAACTCCAATTAAGGCAACTTCATTGCAAAGTTGACTGGAAAGAAAGTCAAGAAAAATATCCCTAACTATTAAGTAAAGTTTACTTCTATCAAAATGAAAGTTGATCATATTTTTTCATTCAACTGAAAGCTGAACTTTGTTACGCTATGATTAATTTATTTTCTGCACAGCTTCATTTAATGTTTTATGTAAAAAGGTTCCTTGTCAATTTGGAAAACAAATAAATAATGTTACTTTTCAATACCAAATACAAATCGTGATGGACATGCAGCTTGCTTTATGAATGTTTTTTAGACAATAAAGCTTTTGTTAATTTTTGTACTATGAACTTAAAGTAGAGGTTTGTGAAGTAAAGTTCTGAATTTGAAACTCATGACATTTTAAAAACTATATAGTTGCCTTGGTCAAAATTCACGTTCAAAGAATGAAGTTGACTGCAAATGAAGTCCCTTATGTTGTCTGAACCTGCCCATTTTCAGACGAAATAATGGACTTGAAAGTAAGGCAAGTTTCTAGTATCTGATTGGCCGGCTGCCAAAAAATTACCTTCCAATTAAAGCAACTTTAATGGAAAGTTGACTGGAAAGTAAGTCAAGAAAAATATCCCTAACTATCAAGTCAAGTCTACTTATGTCAAAATGACAGTTGATCATATTTTTTCATTCAACTGAAAGCTGAACTTTTATTACTCTATGATTTATTTATTTTCTGCAAAACTCCATTTAATATTTTTTGTGAAACGGTTCCTTGTCAATTTGAAAAAGAAATAAGTAATATTCCTTTACAATACGAAATACAAATCGTGATCGACTTGTAGCTTGCCTGAAAGGAATGTTTTGTAGACAATAATGTTTTTCGTGGTTTTTGTACTGTGAAATTACGGTAGAGGTTTATGAAGTAAAGTTCTGAATTTGATTCGAATTCATGACACATGAAGAACTAACTAGCTGCCTTGGTCAAAATGTACGTTCAAAGAATTAAGTTGACTTTAAATTAAGTCCCTTATATTGTTCCTACCCAACATTAGGAACTTAAAGTTAAGGCAAGTTTCTAGTATATGATTGACCAGATGCCAAAAATTAAGACAACTTTATTAAAAAGTTGACTGGAAAGTTAGAAAGTTAGGGCAAGACACTAACCATCACGCCACCGATACCAAGTCAAGTATGCTCATGTCAAAATGTCAGCTGATGATTCAAATGAAAGCTGAACTTCCTCACTCTGTAATTTATTTATTTAGTCCTCACTCTTAATTAATGTTTTGTCTAAAATGGTGCCTTGTCATATTGGAAAAAGGAAAAGGGACTTTTTCTTAACAGTGCAACACACAACTTATGATAGACTTGTAAGGCGTTTTTTTGTAGATAATAATGTTGGTGGCATCTACTGCAAGTAACAGATAGTCCAGTTTGAATTTAAGGACATCTCAAAAATTTACTAGCTGCCTTGTAGTTGACTGTAAATAAAGACCTTATGTTGTCCGACCCTGTCCAGTGTTAAAAATGGTATTGCAAAGAGCAACCATGTTCGTAATTTTATAAATTCAACAAGAAATGGCGTATTTTGAATGAACAGGAACACCAACTAAATGGAATTTTTGAACAAAGTTAATTTTATGGAGCCTTACTTAAAACCATTGTATTGTCTTTTATACTCTGAGACACAATTAATACAGAAATAATAAAATAAATCAAGCTGCCCGGGATACAAAGAATGATTAACAGTTTTTTTCTCAACTCTCATTTGTCAAAACCTTTACAACACTGGAAAATTAATTACTCGAAAGTCGATACATACATTTACCGCTTGAACAGAATGAGATGTAGCTGTAGCTAAGAAAATCGCTGTAGTATAAGCTGTCAATAAAAACGCTCACTATGTAGCAAAGGTCGCGCACAATGGTGTAGCGCATCGGGCATGTTCAACGCATATTAAATTTATATTTGAACTGAATTTGTATGATAGAATACTATAAAAAAGTTACAAAACCAGAAAAAATTCTCAAATGCATTGAACGTTCCCAAAAAAAAAGTGAAAAGTCAAAGAATGAAATGGGTTTCCCCATCTGTCATCTCAAATGTAGCTTGTAGCGCTGCCAAAAGTTAAAGTTGAGTCAACTTGCGCTACAGCTACAGCTACAGCTACAGCTACAGCTTCTCATTGTGGCGATGTATAGTATTTTCGTATCTTTTAACTTTGACAGCGCTACAAACTACAGCTACAGCTACACCATTCTGTTCAAGCAGTTATGAGAAAGATGAGCGTGAAACACACAATATTGTCTAACGCGAGTAGTTAACTGAAAAGTAATTTAAGTCCTGGGTTTTTACTTTTACATTGTGAAACAGACCCTAACTTTAAGAGCAAATTATTTCGATGTTTCCAAAATTTCTTTCTTAAAATGCACATGAAAAATGTAAATCAATTATTAATAATACAAACATTTTTTTTTTAATTTTTAAGTAATTAGGTTAGGTTAGGTAGTAAGGGGTGTGCACAGCAAGAAGCTGTTGCGTACACGGGGGCCTATTGGTCCATTGTGATCCCCTATAAAAGTAAAAATTTAGCATCGATGCTCTCAGTTTAATTCAACTCTGTCGATTAGCGTAGACTGGCTCGTTAACGAACCAGCCTGTGCTATCTATAAATTTCCTCATGCTCGCCATTGAGACCTGTGCTAGATCATCCAGTTCTCCAACGAACCTGTTTCCGAAATGACGGAGTCGGCTGGTTTGGAGGTTCGGACAGTCGCAGAGCAGGTGTTTAATGGTTTCCATTTCCTCCTCATCCTGACAGCTCCTACAAAAATCGGGTGCAAATGCCCCTATTCTATTAGCCATTGTGCCAATGGCGCAATGACCTGTTAGTACACCTATCAAGATTTTAATGTTCTTTTTACTCAGCGATAGAATATACCGAGTTTCTTTTTCATTTGTATTAGGCCATAAACTTCTAGAGATTGCACAATCGTTCCTGGATTTCCAGGAGATATTGGTTTTCTCTTTTAGTCTAAGGTCTATCTTCCTCTTGAGTACCCCAATCGGGACGAGTGGTCCCCTAACTGAATGGTCGCTACTACTTGTGTCTGCTTTTGACCCTTTCCTGGCTAGTTCGTCTACTTTATCATTCCCTTCTATATTGCTATGTCCGGGAACCCAGCAGAGCTTTACCTGGTTAGTGTGGCAGATTTTGTTTAATTCCTTCCTACAGTTTAAAACTGCTTTTGATCTAATGGTCTCACTGGCTAAGGCTTTGATAGCAGCCTGGCTGTCCACGAAAAAAGTAATCTCCGAAGAGCTTAGCTTTTCGTGATGTGCCAATTCAGCTGCTTTTCCAATGGCAAAGACCTCAGCCTGAAAGACACTACAGTCAGCCGGGAGTGTATATGACTCTCTGATGTTGAGAGATTGGCAAAACACCCCATCACCTGTTCCTGATTCCATTTTTGAACCGTCAGTGTAGAAAGGGATACCCTGTTTACTTATAAGTGAATTGGGATCCCAACCCTGTCTTTCTGGTATGAAAATAGAATATTTCCTGCCAAAATCTAGTAAAGGGGGGATGTAATCGGTGGTCTCCCTCAGTCCTGGAACCGTGTCATATCTTTGTAAGATTGACCCGTGGCCATAAGTGCTGTGCCTCCAAAAACTCAGTTCTCTTAAACGAATTGCAGTTTTGGCTGCCGTGCACTTTATGAACTCATCCAGAGCCGGGAGGTCCAAGATCATTTCCAATCCAGCTTGTGGTGTGGATCTTTGAGCCCCTGTTATTCCTACACAGGCTAGTCTCTGTACCTTATTCAGGTTCTTGAGGTAGCTTGATTTTTCCACCGCCTTCCACCATACAATAGAGCCATAGGTAAGAATGGGTCTGACTATCGCTGTGTACATCCAATGGATGACCTGCGGTCGCATACCCCAACGTACACCGAAGGTCTTTTTGCATGTGTAGAATGCACATAGTGCTTTTTTCATTCTTTCCTCAGTATTACGCTTCCATGTAAGCTTGGAGTCAAGGATTACTCCTAGAAATTTAGCTTCCTTAGAAGGTTTTAGAGGAATGCCATTTAGTTTGGGAGGGTTGAAGCCCTCCAGTTTCCTTTTCTTCGTGAACAAAACTAGCTCTGTCTTGGCGGGGTTGACCCCGAGACCGTTCTTAGTTGCCCAAGAAGATAAATCTTTTAATGCATTTTCCATAATGTTTTCGATGATGGTGAGAAACTTGCCTGATACTAAAACCACTATGTCATCTGCATATGCTACTATTTTAATGCCCTGATCTTTGAACTTTGTGAGAATTTTGTTGACTACGAGGATCCAGAGTAGGGGTGAGATGACTCCTCCCTGTGGTGTGCCTCTAGTAACTGTTTTCTCAATAGTGCTAACTCCTATTTGAGAGTTGATAATTCTGCCATTTAACATGGTGAAGATCCAATCGACAATGACAGATTCAACCCCAACTTCAACTAAGGCAGTCTTGATCGATTCCGTTTTTACGTTATTAAACGCACCCTCGATATCAAGAAATGCTGCCAGGGTATATTCTTTATGTTCAAGACTTTTCTCAATATGTGAAACTACTTCATGCAAGGCAGTCTCCACTGATTTACCTTTGAGGTAAGCGTGTTGGTAGTTGCACAAGTTGTTTTCGTTGAGAAGTTCTCTAACATGTAGATCAATTATCCTCTCCAGTGTCTTAAGGAGAAACGAAGAGAGACTTATTGGTCTATAATCCTGAGCGGTCGAGTGAGTCGGTTTCCCTGCTTTTGGGATAAAGACTACCTTGACCTTTTTCCAGCTATTAGGGACGTATCTAAGTTTGATACAACTTATGAAGATTACCCTAAGCCACGGAGTTATTACTTTGAGAGCATTTTGAAGAAGAGCTGGGAAAATCTCGTCTGGTCCCGCTGATTTATAGGGTTTGAACGAGTTTATTGCCCAGATAATCTTCTGCTCAGTAATAACCCGATTTAGTTCTAACTTTGATTCCGTGTGAGTAAAATCCAGCGTGTTCGATTGCAAGCAATCGGAGCTTTCTGGGTTTTTACAACCGGGGAAATGAGTTTCCATGAAGAGTTCAAGCGTCTCTAGGCTCGAGTTCGACCATGATCCATCAGGGTGTTTTATGTACCCCGGGATCGTGGGATTAAGGGCCAGGGTTCTACGGAGCCTTGCCGCCTCGCTTGTTTTTTCAATGGATTCACAATGTTTAGCCCACGAATCCTTTTTGGCCTTCCTTAACTCTTTGGTGTAAGTGTTAAGTGCGGCTCTATAAGACTTTAAGTCCTCTTCTAATTTACTCAGTTTAGCTTTATTGAAAAGTTTTCTGACCTCTGTTCTGCGTTTTTTTAGTACACCATTCCACCAGGGTGGTTTAGTGGAGTTATTGGAACGAGATAAAGGGCAGTGTTTTTCAAAAGACATTCTCATTTTACTAGACAAGTTATGGACAACAGTGTCAATGGTTGAAGTACTTAGACTTGTATTGTCTTCTGGTGGATCAATAAAGTCTTTCAGCCATTTTTCGTACTCTGTCCAATTCGTTCTAGTTGGGTTCCTGTAAGGTTTCTTTTCAGTAATGTTCCTGTCTATAGAGAAGAGTATCCTAAAGTGATCTGAAAAAGATTCTTTAGGTGAGACTCTCCAGTCTTCAACTGAAATTTTACTATTATTACTACTAAATGTCAAATCTATGATTTCCTCCCTGTTTTTGTTTCGAAAGGTAGGGTGATTGCCCCTATTGCATAACGATAGATTAGAACAGAGAATATATTCAAAAATTGACTCACCCCTTTTATTGATATCCTTTGAGCCCCATTGAGTGTGGTGAGCGTTGGCATCACATCCTACCACCAAAGGTGTGCCGCTTGCTGTGGCATGGACCACAAGATCGCGGACAGTTTTTGATGGTGGGCTCTCCTCCTCGTACGGCATGTACGTCGACGCTAGAATGAAGTTTCCTTCATTCGATTCGACGCTGATTGCCGTGTTGTCCTTGTTGCTGTACCTAGATAGGAAGAAAGCGTTAATTGATTTTTTCACTAGGATGCAACTTCTAATATTACCTACATCTGACGTGGAGTGGAAAAGGTTGTAGTGCTTTGACCTCAACCCACGGATACGGTTTTTGCCTAACCATGGTTCCTGGATTAAGGCCACATCCACGTTCTCGTGAGACATGAAGAGCGTAAGGTCGTACGTTGCTGCTTTAGCGTGGTGCAGGTTTACTTGCACCACTTGCAGCTTTTGACTCCCCTTTGCCTTCATGCCTCTTAACCTTTACGGTTCCGAGACCATACCTCAGCACGTCTTTTCTATCCTTGAGCAGAAGGTCAGATTTCTTGTCTGCCACAAACAAGAGGTCCTTCCCTTCGCCACCATAACTCTTCCTAGAATGTTGGAGCTTCCATTCTAAAATAGGAAGCTCTTTATTCTGCTTCGCCAGCAGCTTAATAATGGCTGCGTCCTCATGTTCTGCAGGAGGGGGAATCCAGATACTAAACTGCTGGCGGAGTGGTAGAGCTGCGGCGGGTAGAACTTCAAGGGAGGAACCTTCCCATAGTTCGCCAATGTTGGCGATTGTTTGGTTCAGGAACTCCCGTGATTTTTGGTCACCGCAGCAGACCACTTTAACTCCTCGCCGCCATCCGGCACCATCAAAGATATAGTCCTCCGAACTATCGTTCTCTGATGCCGCCATCATGGCTTTGAGGATCTCGTTTTCCACAAGGAGCCAGTTTTTTGCCGAGATTTTCCCATCTGGGTCGTCACGGCTTATTATGGCAATTTGTAGGTCAATCGGGGTGGTGTCGAAGCTGCTGGTTTTCTGTTTTTTAGCACCGTCTTGCTTGACCGTCTCCTCCGATCTTTGCCTCTTGGACGTTCCTGGCTTCGTTCCAAAAGAGGTGCTTGCCGATGCTTGGTCTTTCCTAGCGTTGGCTTGCTGTTTCTTACTGGAAGTCGCCTGAACTTTACCTTTGTCTTTCCGAGCGGTCGAGTTATTGCCAGCCTGTTCACGGTTTGCCTTTTTAGGGACAGACCTAGATTTGGCAGCATCTACTCCTTTGCTCTCCGACTCTTTGGTATTCACTTCCTTCGCTATTTCCCTGGGTGCAGTGACAGTCTCTGCCAGCTGCCGCTCAAAGTTCCTAACTAGCTTCTTATGCTTTTTTAGGAGAGCCTTGTCTCTCGAACTGAGCGTCGCAGGGTCTTTCAACTCGGTCATTTTCACGAATCTTTTAGAGGATCTGTAGTTGCTGCGTTGCCTCGAAACTTTGAGGGGTGCAGCAGACTTTAGCATAGTCTCTTCTTGACTCGGTTCCATCAGTAGCTCGTCCTCGGTTTGACTACCTATGGAAGGAGGTCTGTCCGAGGTCTCCGTACCTTTGATAGTTAGACCATCTAAGTCGGGAAGGAGATCCACTGAGAGAATGACCGGTTGTCTTTTTAGCTCTCGTTTTCCTTTCTCTAAGTTTACTTTTGTCACTGGCGACTTAGCTTCTTGCGAAGCCAAGCCCTCGCCGGCAGCCGTGACTTCTGCCGACACTTGAACGTATATCCCCGTTCGATTTTCTTCTTTTTGTAAACTTTTGTCCATATTTTCATATTTATTAGATTAGCATCTCTGCTTTTTGGTGGTTTTCTTAGTTGTCTTACTCCGCAGCTGGATTGCTGGAGAGTTAGACGTAAGCCCCCTCGCCACAACAAGGCGAAAACCGTGCGGGGGCTTTTAAGTAATTAAAAGTAATTACTTAACGAACTTTATGTAACCGAATACATTTCTTTAATAAAAATACAATGTGAATGTGAGTGATTTACATATATGGTAATACAATTGGGATTCAAATTTTAAAGCCATATTATTTTTATATAGCATATTATATATAATTATCAGCTTTTCGCCAAATTGTGGAGATAAGAGTACAAATAAGTTGGCATAATCCAATAACGATATTAGTGCATAATCAAGAAATGTAGAATATTTAAATGGATCACTGTGCCCTCCTGAGTTCAAGTGAATCAAATCCGTACAAATTATTTTCCAAATAAAAAAAACGTATTTTAACCTTAAAAATTAATTTGCAAATTTCTTATTAAGAAATATGGATTTTGAACATAACGAAAAATTATTTGAAAATTAATGTGCGATAGTTCGTTAAAAATGGAAGAAGACAAAACTTGATTTTGTAGAGAGGCATTTATGAAACATTAAATATAAATTCATAATTGTTTTGACATCAAAATATTCACTCATTTTTTTTCTAAATCGATAATCAACAATTTCAATGAAACTTATAACTAGTTCCTTAGCCGGTGCTCCCTTTTTTTGATACCTTCATAGGAAATTAAATACTCATTTAAGGTTGAAATAAATACAAAAATATCTTTGTTTTATTATGTATCAATATTGTAGTCAAATACATAATTTATTCCTTAAAAGTAAGATCCAAAAACATATCCCCCTTCCCTCCCTCCGCACAAATTAAAAAAACAATACTTAGCCAGTCCAAGATAAAAAAAATATCAAACTATGTTGACCATGTGTAAAAATATGTATCTTGCATTTGTGGAATGTAGTCTTTGAGTGGTTCACAGATATTCTTGGCAAATGGAATTTTTCTGCCACAGAAATCAACCAAACCCTCGATTTTTCGTTTGCTTATCGCTTCATAGAACGGCGACCGTACAAGGAAAGTAAGAAGATTACAGGTTCGACGTGAAAGTTCCAACTTTTGTTCTTTTGTCAGTAAATGTCTTTTATCGTAGTAAGAACGAATGCTTAAATTTTAAATAAAAATTTAATTAATACACATACAAAATTAATTATTTAAAAAAAAATACCTACCTCACTATATCCAGAACCAAAGCTATAGAATAAGACTTCCAACTCTTGGTGCCAAAAACCGCACTAGACATCAAATGTAGCATCGGTTTGGCAATGTATAGAGCTTCTGCTTTTAATAAAATAAAAGACTTCTTGTTTGGAGCTTCATCGTTTTCTAGCGATTGCCAATTTCTGTAGTGCAACGGTGGAGCGCCTTCCACTTTCCTAATCAAACGTCCAGAGCGTTCTAGTTTAACTAGTCCGTTGTGAGCGTCGTCGGCCAAACCTAGATCAGACTGCTTAACTTGGCCAATAGTTTTTCGATCTAATTGCTTAATTGGTGGAGAACGAATAATGTTTTCGTTATATTTAAAAAGTAACAGGTATCTTCCAATTGTTCTGTAAAATTTAAAAAAAAATGTTTTTTGTTGCTATTTAAATTAAACCAAGGAAACAAACAGTGTTGTACAAATACGAAACGAGTTGGTTTAAGATCTGAGGCGCAAATATGATGCTAACAGGCGCCCAGCTCTACCACGGTAATGACTACTTGAAATAAGTTCGAATACAAATTGACTTACTTTATTGCTTGAATTGTAACAATGACCATCCATCGGACTTTTTCGCCATACATTTTTCTCGTCGATGTTTCCAAAAGCACCTCACAGTACTCCAAGGTGGTTAGAATAACCTTTACCCGGTATGCTGTTTTTTCCACAACTCTGTGTGCCCCATGAGCTTGTTCAATAATTTTATCATTGAACAAAATAAGCAAATTGGACAGAGTAAAAATTAATTCGGAACTTACTGTAGACTTTGATATTTGTGCTGAAATACATAAAAATACAAAATTTAGCTTCTTACTGCAGAAATCAATTCAAAAACTTTTATTTTATTTACATCCAATAAAGTAGGACACCCATTTAGCCGTGGTTTCGAAATCAGCAACAACTTGCGGATTCTGGGCAACCCATAGTTTATAGGATTCGAATAAATGTTTCACTGTATTTATATATGTTGCCATGATAAGAAAATGATTTATTCTTTAGAATGTTTTCAGTTGTAAATAGTAAAATTCAATATATTTGCCCTTGAAATTTCTTAAATAAAAATTTACTCAGCCATTTCTTTTGGGTTTTGATTTTGACATTTGAATTATGGTGTGACGTATGAGTGCTGCCAAAAAATTCCTAATTTATTCATATACAAATGTGTTTTGCTTAAGGCCTTATTACATTCGACAATTTTTTAAAGAAAGTTCATAATTGAAAATTAAAACAAATCTAACTAAATATTTATATTGAACCCTTCATCGGGATATAATACGGGGCAGCATCTGGTTGCTACGGGGTCATTAGCTATTTCAGTTTTTTGTACTTCACCTTTTGTATATAAAACTTCCAAAGCCACCTTTTGGCTACGGCGAACGTAAAATTTAACTGCTCCAACATAATACTATTTATTTTATACACAAAGGTAACATGTGAAAAACTTACTTTTCTTGAAACTAAATTCGAATATTATTGAATAAAGTACATGAGTGAGAAATTGCAAATTGAGAAGTAATTTTGTTTCTTGAAAAAGCTTACTCCTCCAAAAAGAAGCAGCCAGTTATAGCTACCAGCGATTTTCATCAGTGTAACCAATCGTTGGAATTTTTTGACAGGTAATACCTTTTATTGAAAATTTCTGTCATTGAAACAAAATTAAATGAGTGGAATCAAGTATTTCCTGATTAGAATCAAGAATTTGAGGTTAGAGTTGATCAATTATTGAAAGTAAAACTGACAGGTGGGAAACAAACTCAACGGAATGCTTTCAGTGGAACTATGTTCTAAAATGTGAATTAAATTGTATTAGCTGTTCATTTTCCAGTCTATCTGTCAGTTTTGTTGTCAAAACTTAATCCAACATTAAGTTTTTGTTGATGTTTGTGACATATTTTGTGGATTATGATTTGAAAAAAGCGTTAACTTTAAATGTTTATATTATTTTATTTATTATTTATGTATAACCAGCCAACACTTAAACCAAAACACACAGTTAATTTCTCCAAGGACGAAGAAGATACATTATTTTGATTGGTCATCACGATTATTTTAGTGAACAAATGTATTAATTGATTATCCATTGGAATAATCCTTGAATGAAGTTGGTAGTGCTAGCATATGACAAATGTAACACTAAGCTGTCATAATGGAACGCATATCAATCGAACAATACTTAAAAATTAATTGATACTCACTACAAAAGTGGCGATTCCAACATAAACATTTTTCGAGCAATACGCACACATACACTAAAAAAATAAATAAGGTGGCGCAACAGTCCATGAAGAACCAGGGCCTAGTGACTTACAACTCTCAACCATTCCTGTGTGCGAGTAATGTTGTCAGAGATGGAAGGGACCTACAGTTTATATGCCGAATCCGAACGGCTAATTTGAGAAAGCACTTTCCATGACAAGAATTACTCTTGGAGGATTTGTCAATTCCTCGCAAGAGGCAGTACCCGTGAAAAAAGTTAGGTGGCACAGGCAGGGATTGAACCCAAGACCCCTTGCATGACAGTCCAACGCACTAACCATCACGCTACGGGTACTACTACGCATACACTATGGGTGTCAAAATCCACCTACTACGCAACTACGATTATATACATAAAGATATATACTCTGTCCAACAAAAATAGTCAGTACACGTCTTATGGGAGAGCTTTTTTCTTGCAAATGGTGCCAGTCAGTGGTTTTATTCCCTTTTTATCTACTGAAAAAGAAAATTCAACCACTGACTTACACATAAATTGTTGTTGTAATTACGCTTCGACGAGCGTACATCCCCACAACTTTTACCATGCGCAGCCAAAGCCACACTGGCACTGATAAAAAATGTGTTCACAAACAACCCTCTTCGTATGTATTGAAAATAAGCAGATTGTTATTAGAGTTACCATTTCCACTTTAATGCAAATCATGGTGGATTTTTCTTTGGATTTTGTTTGGGAGCTTTCAGAATGTGTGCTTTTTTAAAAGCTTTTGAGAACAAATATGCGAATGGTGTTGTCGCTTGCTGTTTTTCGGTAAGTGAAGTTTATTTATTATTCTTCGTAAATTAACCCTTTGTTCCCGGAGATGTCAACTTTTTCAAAAATTTGTATAAAAACTTAAAATGTATATAGAATGTGTATAATGAATAATGCATTTAAATAAAAAAAATAATATTCACTAAAAATTAAAAAAAAAAACCAGTAGGAATATAAAGAAAAAATATAGAGTATTTGGTTTAATTGCGAAACCACTAGGAAGCAAAGGGTTGAGTTTAAGTGAAAATTATTTATAATACATGATGTAATTATAGATGGTGAAAAATAGAGATTTTGTTCATAAAAAAAATATTCTTTGAAAAAGTGTTTATTTATACGGTGTTTTATAATCAGTGCCAAAAAAAGAACTGCTTTTATTTTATTATAAATCTGTGCTGTGTTGTTTATAAATTGTGTATTTGTGAATATTGTGTGATACAGAATCGAAAATTTTCATAATTGAATTTATGTTACTCTTAGTTTTCACAAAGGGGTTTTTGAATTCGGGATTATGTACATAATTTATAAATTTTCTTAAACGGAATTTATTTTTAACTTTCAATTTAAAATCAAAAGTTGGTAGCCCTACTAATATTTATCAGAGCTTTTTCGAAATTTATAATGGGCACTACGGAAACCCTGTAATATTTGCTCTCTCTCACAGCTTAACGAGATTTCACTTCAGTCAGAGTGAGAGGTAAACGTCCTATCTTCTCTGTACTGACTATTTTTGTTGGACAGAGTATAGCAAGACATGTGCATTATCGTAATGTCCATTCAGTCGAAAATGTTGCTGTTGCAAGCGCAAGTAAAGTTTTATGTCTTGGATCTTCATCGTTTTATTTTTACACGATTTGGCGATAATAAAACGCAGCAAAAGTCAAAACCATATGATATGACCAAATGCTTATCAAAAACGTATCGCTGCATGTGTTTTATTTAGCTTTACCGAAAAATTAATGAGTTCTATAACCTGGGCTTCATTTTACGCCCCCATTACACAACATGTAATAATATGAGGTTCATCTGCTGTGCCAGATGAAAAACACCCCGAAAAACTAGTGGTTTGAAATGTTATAATATTGAACAAAGATTGTATAGCACTAAAATTTAGCTCATACGATTTTCGTGAAAATATTTATTTACACACTCTACTTTTCTTAAAATTGCGGAATAAAGTACATGTATATCCACCATTATTTTCCGATCAAAAGGCGATATTTCATAATCTGCATTACCGATACTTATCGGTAGTATAGTTCATATTTGAGTTTGAATGCCCAGCCCATCACTAGCCAACAAATGACAGCACTTAAAAATCAACAAAAATAATTATATTTGATGCCAGAGAAAAATCCTGCTGTGTTTTTATTAATTTTCCTAAATATAAATCTACAAAAATCATAATTCTACAAGATTCAACTACAGTTAAACAATTAAATGAAAGAAATTCAAACTTATCATGCATATAAAACAGGTACTTAAAGGTTTAATTTCCAATAAAAAAATTGCATTTCTATAAGAAACGAAAGACGACCCAAATGAGCGCCATGCATAAAGACGCCTTCAACAAAATACAAAACAAAATTCCAACTCCAGCAACAACTAGAAATGAGAAACAAAAGAAAATTAAATTTTATTTCAATACTTATATTTTTTTTGTTTATAGATAATTATTCAAGGATTTAAATCCTATAAAGATCAAACTGTGGTCGAGCCGTTCGATAAAAGACACAATGTAGTCGTTGGACGAAATGGATCGGGAAAAAGTAACTTTTTCTATGGTAATTATTTTTGTTGTTTGTTTATTGTGTGGAGTATATTTGTGTCCATTAACTTGTTTTGTATCCTCCTTACAGCGATTCAATTTGTTTTAAGTGATGAATTCACACATTTACGTCCAGAACAACGTCAAGCACTTTTACATGAAGGTACTGGAGCTAGGGTTATTTCAGCTTATGTGGAAATAATTTTTGATAACTCTGATAATCGTGTTCCCGTAAGTATTTCCATAAATAAAAACATTAGAAATCTTAATAATAATTTAATATTCGGAAGCCATGAATACTAATTTAATATCCGGGAGGCATTCAATTTAAAGATTGCAATAATATATTTTGTATGCCTATTTTTAGATCGATAAAGATGAAATCTATCTACGTCGTGTTATCGGAGCTAAAAAAGATCAATATTTTCTCAATAAAAAAGTTGTCCCACGCACCGAAGTCGTCAATCTACTCGAATCAGCCGGTTTCTCCAATTCCAATCCATACTATATTGTAAAACAAGGCAAGATCAATCAAATGGCTACAGCAGCCGATTCATATCGTTTGAAATTACTCCGAGAAGTGGCTGGAACAAGAGTCTATGATGAACGCAAAGAAGAGTCTCTCAATATTCTTGGCGATGCTGTGGGAAAAGTTGAAAAAATCACCGAATATCTTAAGACAATTGAAGATCGCTTACAAACACTTGAAGAGGAAAAAGAAGAACTTAAAGAATATCAGAAATGGGATAAGGCTCGTCGTACATTGGAATACATTATACACGAAACAGAACTCAAAGA
This sequence comes from Eupeodes luniger, assembly GCA_951509635.1. Taxonomy (NCBI): domain Eukaryota; kingdom Metazoa; phylum Arthropoda; class Insecta; order Diptera; family Syrphidae; genus Eupeodes; species Eupeodes luniger. Next base: position 80,421,872 of record OX608074.1, on the reverse strand, counting down.
GACTCGACGGGCCTTGGAAGAGTTGCAAGAACAGCGTAAGACATCAGGTGACAAACAAAAACAGTACAATCAAGAAATTCAAAAGGCACAGGAAAAAATCAAGAGTATTCAAAAATCGCTGAAGGACGCAAAGAAAGATGTCTCAACGACCAAAGATGATCGTTCGGTATTGCTGACTGAGCAACAGCAACTTTTGAGGGAAAAAACAAAACTTGATTTGACTATAGTTGATTTGAACGACGAAGTCCAAGGTGATAATAAGTCCAAGGAGAGGGCGGACCAAGAACTTAAACGTCTCAAGATAACAATAGCAGAGAAGGAGAAGGAACTTGAGGAGGTTAAGCCCAAGTATGAGTCGATGAAGCGTAAGGAGGAGGAATGTGCCCGGGAGTTGGCTCTTAAAGAGCAGAAACGTAAAGAGTTGTATGCGAAGCAGGGACGCGGCTCACAGTTTGCATCGCGCAGCGAGAGAGACAAATGGATTCAGACCGAATTGAAGTCTCTGAATAAGCAAATAAAGGACAAAATCAATCATAACACCAAGCTGCTGGACGATCTGAAGCGTGATGCTAATGCAGAAAAAGAATTGGGAAAGAAAATTGAAGAACAAACGAGTGAGGTGGAACAGCTGCGCTTGCAAATCGATGAGCACAACAAGCAGTACTATGAGCTGAAAAAGACCAAGGACACGTATCAGGCGACCAGGAATGAGCTCTGGCGCAAGGAGACTCAAATGACGCAGCAGCTCCAGACACACAAAGAAGAACTTTCCAAGTCGGATCAAGCGTTGCGCAGCATGGCTGGAAAGCCGATTTTAAATGGCAGAGATTCGGTGCGTAAAGTATTGGATAGCTTCTTGGAGCGGGGAGGTCAGTTTCCTGACACGGCCAGGGCTTACTATGGACCTGTTATTGAGAATTTCAGTTGCGATAAGACAATCTACACCGCAGTGGAAGTCACGGCGGGAAATCGTCTCTTCCATCACATTGTTGAGTCCGATCGGGTTGGTACGCAGATTCTTAAAGAAATGAACAAGTTGAAGCTTCCTGGAGAAGTAACATTCATGCCTCTGAATCGACTACAAGTAAAAGTTCACGACTACCCAGACGACCCGGATTCGATTCCGATGATTTCGAAGCTTAAATACGATGAACAATATGACAAAGCGTTGCGCTACATCTTCGGAAAGACACTCATCTGTCGTAATTTGGAACGCGCCACTGAACTGGCAAAGAGCACCGGACTGGATTGTGTTACCCTAGACGGCGATCAGGTCTCTTCGAAGGGTTCACTCACTGGTGGCTACTTTAATACTTCCCGTTCCCGTTTGGAAATGCAGAAGAAACGAACCGAATATTCGGAAACAATTAAAACCTTCGAAGAAGAATTAGCCTCGCTGCGCAATGAGCTGAAGCAAACAGAAGCCAGCATTAACCGTGTTGTTACTGAAATGCAAAGGACCGAAACAAAACAAGGCAAAGCAAAGGATGTTTTCGAAAAAGTCCAGGGTGATATTCGCCTAATGAAAGAGGAACTGTTGCGTATCGAAAAGTATAGGGCCCCAAAAGAACGTTCTGCTGCACAATGCCGAGCAAGTCTGGAGGCTATGAACAACACCAAAGCTGGTCTTGAATCTGAGATACAACAAGAACTTATGTCGACTCTATCGGCACAAGATCAGCGGGAGGTTGATCAATTAAACGACGATATCCGACGTTTAAATCAAGAGAACAAAGAGGCATTTACCCAGCGTATGCAATTAGAAGTTATCAAGAATAAGTTGGACAACTTGTTGACAAATAATTTGTTTAGGAGACGAGACGAGTTGATACAAGCTCTGCAAGAGATATCAGTGGAGGATCGAAAGAGGAAGTTAAACAATTGCAAAAATGAGCTAGTTTCCACGGAAAAAAGGATCAAGAAGGTCAACCAAGATTTGGAGGAAATGGAAAAGAAGTAAGTACATATTAATAACATTTACTTATTTGTGATTTAAGCTCACTAAACTCATTAAGGAATGATTAAAAGTTGTAGGTTTTTAGACCTTGGTTCTCTACGAACTTGTATATACATTTCTTTGTATTAGTTTAAGGTTAAGATAAGCAAAAAATTTTACATTTCAGTGTGTTTTATCGTATTGTAAGCTTCTTATAACTTTTTATAAGAGTTCTAAAAGTGTGTTGTATTTTTCTCATTAAATACTTTATACTCTAGAGTACAAGAAGCTGTTAAATCTCAGAAAACACTACAAAAAGACTTGGAAGTATGGACACAAAAGGAAAAGGAAGCACAAGATAAAATCGGTGAGGATTCTAAAAAAATGGAGAAATGGGCAGCCAAAGAGAATTTGCTACATCAGAAGATTGACGAATGCACAGAAAAAATTGCCAGCTTGGGAGCCCTGCCACAAGTTGATCCAGCTTATCAGCGAATGTCTTTAAAAAATCTCTTTAAAGAACTAGAACGAGCCAATCAGCATTTGAAAAAATACAACCATGTTAACAAGAAAGCCTTGGATCAGTTCTTGAGTTTTTCAGAACAAAAAGAAAAACTATATAAGCGCAAAGAGGAGCTTGATATTGGCGATCAAAAAATTCGCGAGCTAATGCAATCGTTGGAGATGGAAAAAGTCGAAGCCATTCAATTTACATTCAAACAAGTGGCACAGAATTTTACGAAAGTTTTCAAAAAACTCGTCCCACAAGGTGCGGGTTATCTACTGTTGAAAACAAAAGACAACGATGGCGAAGATGCTGAACAGGAAGTTGCTAATTCGGATGCATTTACTGGAATTGGTATTCGGGTGTCGTTTACCGGGATTGACGCTGAAATGAGAGAAATGAATCAATTGTCTGGTGGTCAGAAGTCTTTGGTTGCTTTGGCTCTTATATTTGCCATTCAAAAATGTGATCCTGCTCCATTTTATTTGTTCGATGAAATTGATCAGGTATTTGAAGTGATAGTTATGATTGTTATTGATAAATAAACAATGGATTTTTTTCATATTTTAAGGCTCTCGATGCACAACACAGAAAGGCAGTGGCTGATATGATCCATGAATTGAGCGATAAAGCTCAGTTTATTACGACAACTTTTCGACCTGAATTGTTGGAAAACGCACATAAGTTCTATGGTGTTCGCTTTAGAAACAAGGTCAGCCACATCGATTGTGTAACAAGGGAACAGGCAAAGGACTTTGTCGAAGATGACAATACACATGCATAATATTGTTTATTTATTACATATTATACTTTTTAAAAACGTAATGTTTGAAACAGTCTTAGTGGACAATTCGAGAGCGACAAAAGATTACTTTAAACATTAGATTCTAAATTCTGTTGAATTATGTTGCAACAGAAAATCGAAGGGCTACAAATAGCAACCTTCTTTCACAAGAAAAATAAACTTGGGGAGACAGTAGATGATGATTTTATTTTTACATGATTTGATATTCATAACGCTTGGTGTTTCTAAGTTGTTGTTTGCTTGTTTGAGCGTCTTCCACCTCCAAGAAAATAATTCCAAATCTTATCAAACGCAAAAAGTTGTTTCTGACGTTTATAATTTTGTACCGCGTTCGAATTGTAAACTAGACAGCATTAAAGCTATTTAATAAACTAAACGACATAACGTAGCAAAGAGTTTTATTAAACTTGTTAGGTTAAAGTTTTGGAGGCGACATTTTATATTGCAAAGAGAAGATTTCTAGACAAGTTCTCGAGAGGTAAACGGAAGCAATTCAAAAAAAAATTAAATTCAACGTTGAATCAGAAAATGAGCACTTATTTAGAGATGTTAGACTTATGTAACACGATAACTTTAGTTTACTACAACCCTGACATTACTCGTACATAGGAATAGTTGAGAGTTGTTAGCCACTAGGTTCTGGCTTTCCACGAGCTGTTGTACCATCTATGATTAAGGTTATCTATATGAATTGAGAATTGAAGTTCTGATGTTGAATACGAAGTCGGCAAACTAGGACTCCGGAAGTTGAAGGCTTGTAATAATACTGAAATACATGATAAAACATATAAACACCTAAATTGCACATTGAAAAGGAATTTAGTCTTGTAGGTGTATACCCTAACAACATGCCTTCAAAACCACAGAGAAGTCATTCTCATTCATTAAGCTGAATACGCTAAAATCATCAAAAAGAATAGACATGTTCATAAATCTAGATTTCAAGATAATTGCCTATTAAAAAAAACATAAATCGTGTGAGCACTTTAGTTTAAGTTTTTTTTTTTATTATTATTCAGAAAAACAAATATTTAGTATTAAACAATATTTTCAGTGCGCCAACACATGTCGGCCCTTTAAAATTCTTCTCATTAATATTCTCCTTCCTCCAGGAGTGGACATTCTTGTATCCCATCCGTGAACATTTATTCTTTTGATTTCCCGTGGCTTTGGAAAGTGGCACCTAACCTTGGTTTTTAAAATTCCTCGATCAAAAGCATGAGCTTCTCGGCTAAATAGTAATTGTACCGAAACAGTTGCACATCTATAAAAAAAAAAAAAACAAAATAAGTTTCATTTATTAAATTATATAAATTGTATAAAATATTTATTTTACCTTCGCACAAAATTTGGGACGAAATTCATGTTGCCGAAATTTATCTAATTTTCTAATAATAATATTAAAACGTCAAAATAGAAGTGTCAACAATTGACTTAAGAGTTTGAGCTGCACTGATTGAAAATTGTAGTAGAATAAATACTTTGTAGTGATGCCACTTTTGCACATTAACTGATACAATAATTTCCAAAGGAATTTGCTGTCGCTATCGCTACCATAGAAAACCTATACTATCTACAGTCCCTTTCCCTTCCGTTACCCGACTTGCTTAAAACACCCTAAAATTCTGTTTGTGGAGACCAATGCGCCTTTCTTTGTTTCTTTGTCAGATTGAATGCATTCAATAAAAGAAATATCGGCATCGAGAGCTGATCGAATGAGTTAACGGTCGGTGGTTTCGTAACCACCACAAAGAAGATGACAGTTCTTCCTTTCCTAGTCATAGACTTAGGGGCCAGTTATAGCTATCATTGAAATCGATCCGGAAAAATTTTTGAATCGATATTTGACGATATTTCCTTGAAAAATGAAAATTATATACTGATCGATCGGAAATCGTACAAAGAATTTTATTTGAGAAAAAAAGTGTGATTGTGCATTTATTTTCCATTAAAAATGTATTTTTCTATTTTCCGGACGGAAATTCATTTTCCTGAACAGCTGCTACTTTTATGTTCAAAAGTGAAACTAATTGTGTTCCAATTTCACACAATTCCAATGACAGATTTCTGTCTGTAAAAATTTGTCGGTGGATTTTAATCAGGAAATTATTTTCCATGACAGAAATTTTTAATGATAGCTATTAAACGACCTGAAAAAAAATTCCAATGTTTGTTTTCAATGATGAAAACCAATGATAGCTATAACTGGTGCCTTAGTGACGTTTACGAACAAGTTCGTTAGCTTTGAATTACACTTTAAAATAAAAAATAAAATTATTTAAGAAGAAACCAAGAAGAATGTTCAAAAAGGAGATGCGTAATATTCCGAGAAGGAAGCCACCAACGGCAACACATCTACTCTGGAGAGAAAAATCAACCACAAAGTGGAGTATTAATTCGGTGATGCCAATTTGCATCGTGACAAATCCCTCCTCGAGCACATTTTCAAGAATTAAAAGTGCTAGGTTCCATTCGATATATTGTTGACGGGAACAATACACTTCGTTGAAAAACTTCTCCAGAATTTTTTTATCGAAAAATTTAATTGAGTGCAAACATGTTAATGTTTTCACTTCGATTTATATAATTGGGAAACACAAACATTTTATTGTTTTCATTTTCGTTGAGTTGTCAAAACTCTCAATACCTTAAACCACGTTCGCATTGATTTGCAATTCTAGGGTGAGTTAATACTTTTCACATGATTTTTTCTCTTCTAAAATTTGTATACAAATCTTAGAATTTGTGTACCAAAAGCAGCAAAATACAATATTAAGCACAGTTGAACATTTTCATAAATACTTGACTTAATTTTTCAATTTTTGAATTCAACGGATTTTTTAAGCTCATATGGTTTTCCTCCTAACTGTACACAACGAATTCGATTCGAACGATTCGTTTCACTTTTTCCATTAAAATGAATTTTCGTCCGGAAAATAGAAAAATAAATTTTTAGAGAAAAATAAATGGGCAATTTAACTTTTTTTTCTCAAAAAAAATTCTTTGTGCGATTTCCGATCGATCAGTATATAATTTTCATTTATAATCAAAGGGAAATACCGTCAAATATCGATTCAAACATTTTCCGGATCGATTTCAATGATAGCTGTAACTGGTGCATCCACTGGTGTGATCCACTGGAAATAAGTGGAGCAACAAAAATCGTTTAGATTCTAAATAAATCCTTTTATTGTTGCGTCATTAGTTCGAAATATTTTCATATATTTTTTTAAATTTTACCATACAAAAGAAATCAAAAGCCTTACGGCTTTAACATAAATAACAAAATGGCTTCAACTTAATTTCAAAACATATGTATTTAATTTATTTGGTGTTAAATGTCTGAAATATGTATCTTATAAAGTTAGGACTTTCTCAAAAATCAATGCTTCTTTTGAATCCGTATTTTTTCTTGCTCCATTTATATTTGTAGCCTTTTTAAGCCCATTTTTGTATTTTCTCAAAATCAAGTTCTTTAAAATTAATCCGTTGACAATTTTTGGTTCCTTTGTAGGTTTTGGCAGTTTTTACGGTGAAAAGCATCTTCACAATCTTCAATAAGATTAATCAGTACGAGTACCTCTTCTAAAAATTTGATATCCTGTATAATCCATATACCCCGCTTACTAGAGTAGATTGAGGAATCGAATTGAACACCTGTTTTAGCCATAATGCGACTTCTACTTCTTCTGTCGTTTGTTTAAAAGTTTCGTTCTTTGGTATATTTGCCTCTAGAAAACTAAATTAAACACCTATAAATAACCAATTAATTATTTAAATAAACCTACTCTAAGTCCTGCCAAACAATTTTCCAATTTTAACCATCTTTTCAGATTCCACCTAACCGTTATTGCAAAATCGAATCTATCGATGAAAAGCTTTGTCATCGGTTTAATCTTAGGGCTGGAATAAGAAAAGAAAATCCACTCAGTTTTTTAGCTTATGAAAAAATCAACATATATGTAGTCTGTATTTCTTTACGTTTTTTGCTTGCTTGTAGTTCATAGAATAATTAAGTTTATTCAAATAATATTTCAAGAACTGTCAACTTTCCAACTAAATACAAAAAATATGTTTTGTCTTACAAAAAGCAACCAGCTAAAAATATCGCGATTTCTTTTCCAAGTCAGTAAACATTCAAAATCACATGGAATACAAAATTTTAAATATTTCGGTTTCTTCCAGACTTTGAAGTTAACTAAAAATAAAAACACGTTTTCTTCGGATGCAACTTTGGAAGTTCAAGTATGTGATATTTGTTTACTTATTGTTCAATCAAATACAAATCTTGATATTATATTAAAAAAAGTGAGAGCCATTTAAAATTATGTAGATAAGGTACCCAACGAATATAATCTTTTTCGAGAGTTCTTACGGGACTATAATGTCTCAATATGGCATCATGAAAGAAGTGACGAAATAAGCCTAGATTCGTTTATAATAATATTGAGCAGGTTTAAGCAACATAATGGACTTCATTTGCAGTCAACTGCATTCTCTGAACGGAAAAATTTAGACCAAGGCAGCTATAGTTACTTTTTTCGATGTCATTAATGTCAAATTTGGAACTTTACTTGACTAACTTTTACTTGCAGAAAGTACCAAAATTAATTTCTACAAAAAAAATCCTTACACAGGTTGGAAGTCCACCAAAAGTTGCATTTTGTGTTGTTAAGAACAAGTCCTTATTTCTATTTCAATATGACGAGGAGTCTTTTTACACCAAACTTTAAATAAAACAGTGTACTATTAAGCCTGCAGGCGTAGAGTCACATACAATTTTCTAATTATTCCCTAATATTCTGATTCATAACGCATACAATAACTCAAACATTTCAAATTCCCATCAACAACGAAGTAAATCTTTTGGGGTCCAGTATTGGAAGAACCATATTGTCAATTATTCATTGTCTTAAAACTAAAAGATTCGCATACAGAAGTCCATTGTTTTACCATTAAATAGTCCTTTTATTTTCGTTCTTAAAGCAAATATTATATAATTTTTCTTCTATATCATATTCATTTATTCATATCCTTAGCCATATAAATTGTTCAAGCTCGAAAATGGTCCTTCAACAAGTGTTACATTAAGCCAAGAGCAAGCCAAACTCTATTACCAACAAATGCTTACAATTCGAAGAATTGAAAATGCTTCATCGACCTTATACAAGGACAAAATCATTCGTGGATTTTGCCATTTATACAGTGGCCAAGAAGCATGTTGTGTTGGTAAGTTCGTTCTGGAAAAGCTTAGAAAGGCCTAAAATTTCAGACTTTTGTATATGTGTAGGTATGAAAGCAGCAATGCGTGATGTCGATAGCATAATAACGTCTTATCGAGCTCATGGTTGGTCATATGTTATGGGAATTACGGCACATGGTATCTTGGCTGAACTCACTGGACGAAAGACTGGTTGTGCACGTGGCAAAGGGGGCTCCATGCATATGTATGCTCCTGGATTCTATGGTGGAAATGGCATCGTTGGAGCCCAAGTAAGATGTGTATCAATTTCACCTAATCTTTAACTTGTTACTAAATTTCCAAATTACAGGTTACACTGGGAACAGGCATTGCATTTGCCAACAGATATAAAGGAACTTGCGGAACATGTTTGACTATATACGGAGATGGTGCTGCTAACCAGGGACAAGTTTTTGAGAGCTTTAATATAGCCTTTCTCTGGAAGTTGCCAGTTATATTCATTTGTGAAAATAATCGATACGGTATGCTTAAACAAAAAAACTTTCGTTTTGCTCAACTTTCCATCCAAAAAATTCTTCCAGGTATGGGAACTGCAGCAGAACGAGCAGCATCCAACACTAATTACTATACTCGTGGTGATTGTCTGCCTGGTATTTGGGTCGATGCAATGGACGTTCTAGCTGTGCGCAATGCCACTGAATTTGCTATTGAATACGTTCTTCAAAACGGGCCGATTCTCATGGAAATGTCTACATACCGTTATTCTGGACATTCAATGTCTGATCCTGGTGTAAGTTATCGTAGTCGTGAAGAAGTACAAGAAGTTCGTGAGAAACAAGATCCCATTGTTCAATTCAAAAATAAATGTACCGAACTTCAGTTAATTACTGATGAAGATGTCAAGGTATAATAAGAAGTTTATTTTATATTATATTGTAAGCATAATTTTGTTTTTTTTTTCGCTACAAAGAGAATTGACGAAGAGGTGAAAAATGAAATAAACGAAGCCACTTTGAAAGCGAAGTCTGATCAAGAAATTGATTTGGAAGAATTGACTTATGATATATATGCAAGTAGTTTGGAACGAGGAATCCGTGGGCCAGTTGGCGAACTTTTAAAACATGAAATAAAAGGAAAACCTGTCAATATGAACTAAATATTAACAAATTATATACAAACGTATCTTCTTTTAATTCCTTTTGAATTTTATTTACACTACGAGTGCGATTATTAAAGGTAGGTAATATTATTGGCGTTTTGTTCAGCTTTAAAACGATCATATATCGGTAAATAAGAGTTCTAGAGACCTCAAACTTCACACTTGAACTCCCATATCTCATGAACTAGTTCCAATTGGACAGCTGAAATTGTGTAATATTGTGATGTAGGGATTCAGCAATTTCAGACAACTTTAAGAACAAAAATTGATGTTCAACTTTAGAACGCTTATGTCACGATTAATAAGCTATACATTATTTTATAATTAAAGTATTTGTAGTATTGAAACTAGGTGTCATTTTAAAAGGCATTTTTAGTTTTTTTTTACCAAACACTCCTCAGGCAAGTTACAAGCCCATCACGATTTGTATTTTGTATTGCAAAGGAATATTACTTATATCTTTTTCAATTTGACTCGGAACCCTATTAACCCTACTAAACATTAGATGGAACTGTGTAGAAAATAAATAAACCATAGAATAATAAAGTTCAGCTTTCAGTTGAATGAAAAAAACATGGGCAACTTTCATTTTGACATAATATAAGTAGACTTGACTTGATAGTAAGGGAGATTTTTCTTTCTTGACTAAGTTTCCAGTCAACTTTCCAATAAAGTTGCCTTAATTGGAAGGCAATTTTTTGGCAGCTGGCCAATCAGATACTAGAAAGTTGCCTTACTTTCAAGTCCCTTATGTCTTATGGACCTGCTCATTGTGAACTCTGGTCTGAAGAGTTTATGCTTAAAACATCAAAAGCGAGACCAAATGATAAATAAGTTATCCTGAATTCCACTTCACAATTATTGAGAGATGAATTAATTGCCATATGGTTGTATCATAACTTCACGTTTAGTTTTCTGCGCATTTAAGCTATGATGTGGATGACAAAGTCTTTATATTTTTAAACAATTTGTTCAGATTCGATAAGTATGAAATGTTCCAAGATAAAAAGGTCACCTTGTGAATATGTTGACAGCGGTATTATAACGACGTTTTCAATTGGCAATCTGGAATTGTTCTTCGATTCGGAATCCCAATTGAACAGTTTTTTTTTATTCCGAAGAATCTGAAGTTTGGTGAGAATGTATTGGTTGAGTATGACATGTGTCACATATATGTGTATTCGCGCTAAATTTCATTTTGTTTTTGTGCTGCAAACATGGAAGAAGTGACATTTAAAATTTATGAATGTGTGAGTGATTCTGCTTCTGCTTCTGTTTTTAAAACCAGAAGGGAAATTCTCTTCTTTTCAGAATCAGAACTGTCACTTTTGCCCAATTGAACGCATTCAGAATGCTTTTTTTCACTTCCGATTGCCAATTGAAAACGACGTAAGTTTGTTTTAAACAAGCTTAAAAAATACTATAGGTAATTAGAAGCCACCCTACTGAATAACACATTTGCGACGCGATATGTATGTACTTAAACGCGGACAATGTCTGCATCGTTCTTACAAAACTCTTATTTTATCTATCAAGCATGAAAGTGTGGAAGCCATAACACACAAATTGGACTTATACGGCGGCCATATCTCAAGAGCCATCATAAATAACGACTCCAAATAAATGTTATTTTTCAATTACTTACTTACTTAAGGTGGCGCTACAGTCCAGGCGGACCTGGGTCTCAACCAACATGCGTCTCCAGCCAGCTCGGTCCCTAGCTAGCTGTCTCCAGTTTCGCACGCCAAGTTGGTTGAGGTCCTCAACCACCTGAGTGCGCCACCTGAGTCGCGGTCTTCCTTTACTGCGCCGTCCCTCGGGATTGGATTCGAAGACCTTCCGGGCTGGAGTGTTGATGTCCATTCGCTCTACATGACCCAGCCATCTAAGCCGTTGGACTTTTATTCTGCTAACTAGGTCAGTGTCGCTGTACAGCCCGTACAGTTCGTCATTATATCTTCTCCTCCATTCTCCATCTATACGTACGGGACCAAAAATCACCCGAAGAATTTTCCTCTCGCAGCATCCTAAGACGTTCTCATCTTTCTTTGACAGGGTCCAGGCCTCAGCGCCATAAATGAGAACCGGGATGATGAGTGTCTTATAGATGGTGATTTTAGATGCTCGAGAGAGGACTTTACTTTTCAATTGCCTTCTAAGTCCAAAGAAGCAGCGATTTGCAAGAGTTATTCTTCGTTTGATTTCAGCGCTGGTGTCGTTGTCTGTGTTTATAGCGGTGCCTAGGTAGACAAAGTCCTTAACTACCTCGATGTTATAGCTGTCCATGGTGACGTTTTGTCCAAGACGTCGTTGTTCAATGTCCTTTTTTGATGACAGCATATACTTGGTCTTGCCCTCATTGACCACTAAACCCATCTTCTTATCTTCCGTCGCAATGCTCAAAAACGCTCCACTGACATCACGCTTTGATCTTCCAATTATGTCAATATCATCTGCGTATCCGAGTAATTGGATGGACCTTTGGAAGATTGTGCCTCTAGTGTTGACGGTTGAGTTTTGCACAATTCTTTCCAGAACGATGTTGAAGAAGTCGCATGACAGTGCATCGCCTTGTGTAAAACCTTTTTTGACATCAAATGCATCGGTGAGATCTTTTTCCGACCTTGATGGAGCAGCGTGCATTCTCCATCGTCATTCTGCACAAACGGATAAGTTTGGCAGGGATGCCAAAACTAGACATTGCTCTGTAGAGCTCTTCCCTATGGATGCTGTCATACGCGGCTTTAAAATCGATAAAGAGATGGTGGGTATCGATTTGAAGCTCCTGGGTTTTTTCCAAGATCTGCCGTAATGTGAATATTTGGTCGATAGTGGACTTTCTTGGTCTTAATGTTATTTTTCAATTAATAACATCAAAAGATGCAGAAAGGACTTTCAAGAAAATTGAGCGAAAAATTTGGTTCATCCTAAATATTTCTCGAACCAATAACGCTTACATTTTAATTGTAGTATAGCAATGTGCGATCGCTTTAAAATTAAAGCCTACCTGTTCTTGAGCTTTCTTATCATCAGACATTTATTTTCCATCCTGGGCCTATTTCACCAAACACTTTTCATTTTGCAACCAAATAATATCCTACGAAGTAAAAGTGGAAAGTGTACAAAATTTGCAAAGTGAAAAGACTTTTCAATTTTTAAGACTTTTATTTTAAATGTGAAAAGTTTTAAGTGCTTCAGTAATTTAAAATACAACTTTGTGAGTGATTCGTATTTTGAAAAGTTGCAAAGTAAATCTTAGATTGTGTTTGTTAAGGTCAAATATGCTTAATATTTTTGTAGGCTATGTCTGACCAAATTTTGTGGCCAACAAATGGTGTTGGAGGGAAATTCAATGATATTATTCGGCACTCGATGAACTTTTCTGCAAACGGTTGCTTTGCCTATTTCGTGCATAGATGCAACACCGTGATGTTGAGCTCCATTGCCAGCCCAAAGTAGTATATACACGAATGTTGTTGTGAGGGACTTAAACACAATATTCCTTTGGTTTTTGAATTGTAGTTTCATTCCAATTTTAGACAACCCAAATTCGATGGGACCTTTCGTTTAAAGAAAACTCTGCTTTGTCGAAAAATCATTTCCGATATTGAAGTTAATTCCTAATTTCACTACTCTTTGGTCACTATTATTAAATAAATTATTTTACAACAACTTTTCAAAAGAAAAATTTGTTTACTATAAACTGTCAAATCAACAAAATCAGACATTTTTGATATTGAGATGAATCAACGTGTTAAACCTAAAATTCAAAATTCATTTTCTTTGGTAAATTCGTCAAAAATAAAAAAAGCTTATGTCCATTGTCTTCTTAACTTGTATTTACTTCTTTATTTTCAAAACGGTTCATTTTTTTTTTATATTGCGACAACTTTTCAAAACAATCTCTTTTTAGGAGATGAAAAGCTTTTCAAAATTCTAAGTATAATTTGCAAAGTTAATTGTTTGGTCAAACAAAAAGAACAAACACTTTGCAAAATAACAAAAAACTTCACTTTCCTAAAAAGAACTCTGCAAATTTGAGTTTGGTAAAATGTATTTTGCAAAAAGGAAAACTTTTTGATTCAATAATTTCCTGTTTGCAAATCAGCGTTTGGTGAAATGTAATTTGCAAAGTAAAAATGCAAAATTCCAAAGTGCAAAGTGTTTGTTAAAATAGGGCCCTCGTCCCTCTAATAGAAAATCTATTTCTAGTGGCAGCCCAACACACATTTCCAAAAAATACTACTAACAAAAAAATGGCCATGGGTAATGAATTATTAAAAAAATAATTTAAAGCTTTGTATATGAAAACTTTGTATATGAAAACCATAGTACTCTCATGGGCAGAAACTTTTAGGGCTACCTGATGCCGATGTTGGCGGTAGTATCGAAAAAGGGATAAATTTCGGGGGAGCGAGAGAAAAATATTATTTCCATTCCCATAAGCAGCCAGCAGAATAAGGGCGACAGTTAGTTTGGCAGCCAAAAAGTTAACTCAATTTTATTTCTATTTGAGTTTATGCTTGTATATGTTTTCATATACTAAGCTTCCATATGAAGGTCGATGAATTTGTTGTTGTATTTTCTTTATATCAATGCACTTTTATATGGAAAACGGCAATGTTTCAATATTGTGTCTAATAAGGGGATGAATGAAATTTGTGTATGCTTACATAAGCTGTTCAGGATCTTGTACCGATTTTTGTTTTTATTTACATTCATGACTCTGCTTTTCCTTGTGTACGATCTTTGTATATGAAAAATGGTTGTATTATGTATACGAAGCTACGATGCGACTTTTGTGAAGAAGAAACATATTGGGATAGTTATACGCTTGGTTATAGTTATGTATATTTTGGCTGGTGGGTATTTTGCTTTTATTTGGCATTGAGTTTTCTGCAATGTTTGAAGATTAGATTTGTTTGACCTTTAAAGTTTTTTTTTTAGATAAATATCAATTGGTAGATGATTTTTTTTCAGGATGTGGATTTGATTTTAGATTCAAATTTTAGATAGGTATAAAAGATATTGGTAGGTAGGCAGGTATTTTATGAAATTTCATTGGGAATTCCTACTAGTATCGGGACTGTGATAATATCCATTATCCATACACTTAGCACTTTGTTTGAGATTAGTAGATAGGTAGGTAGGTACAGTATTTATAAATACCTATGTAGTTTAAAATAAAAACAAAAATGCATTCTTTATGTTGGTTCAGATAATTTGAATAATTTGATATAATTGAAATTTGTGTCTTTTATTTATGATCCAATCCTCCTTTTCATATACAAAGCTTCTATTTGTAATTATTCAATGATGAGAGTACTATGGTTTTCATATACAAAGATAGATGTCACTATATTTGCAAAGAAGAAAAGTAGGAGTACAGCGGATGTTGTTTTCCATATTTGTTTGTGTGTGTAAAATTATTATCTGGTTGTTTTTATCAAGTTTTTTGGTGACTTGCCTAGGCCTAGCGATCATTATTTCTTAGAAACATAATTTCGAATAATTAATAATGGAACGCCATATTTCCGTGAGCTAGAATCCGTTTTTTAAGGTTTTTATAAAATATATATATATACATATTTGCTAGATACGCGCTATATTTTTACTATTTAGAATAATATTTTTACTATATAGGCATTTCCACAGAATCTTTCATTTTCAACAATTGAATTTTTTTTTTTTTATTTTGAGGCACATCTATAAACAAACATTTTCTTGATTGCTTATCATCTAAATAACAAGAAATTACTTGCGTGATTCATTTTGAAACATCGTTAACATCCGTCACGTAATATCCGGTACGTTAGATCAATGAAAAGCATTGGGGAGAGTACGATAACTTTGGCGACAAAGTTTAATGACGGATTTGTATAAAACAGTTAAAAACAATCATTTTTTACTATGGGAGGGGGGGGTCTATCTCCCCCCGTTTAGGCGGTAGGGGCAGTTTAAAAAAATATGTACAATAAATGAAAAAAAATAATTAAAAAATAACGGTAATACCCTCAATTAAGTATTATACCTTTTTTTAAAGCCAACACTTTTGTCTATTAGCTTGTTTTTAAATCAAGTCAAAACTATGCATAGTTTTTTAAAAAAAAATTGTTTTAAAGTCAAAATTTGTGCAAAAAAAAGTTAAAAAAAAGGTTTAAAGTGTAATTTTTCAAAACTTTCAGATTATCTACTATTTTTTTTCTTTAGAATTCATTGCTTTTATTTGTTTTTGATCAAAAACTGAAAACTAGATGACTTTATGTCTTCTAGTTCTTGAGAAAATTGAAAATTATCAAAAAACATATTTTAATTAAATTACTTTTTCATTGAAGTATTAACGTAGTCTTATTTTGATTGTAATAATCGAATATGGATTAAGATATACCTAGGGTAAATTAATTTTTCTTAAATCCAGCTTATTTAAATGCAAAAGAAACTTTGCATGCACCCCATCTTGCACCCTCCCCACCGTGCACACACTCCAACTTGCACCCACCCCAAATCCTATAGTGTGCCCAAGCAGGGGGGTTGCGGGGGGGAGCATGCCCCCCTTTACAGATGCCACTGTTGCATTCACCCAAACTCGCGCACACCTTACTGTTGCATACACCCAAACAGTCATTACTCATACGCAAATACCATTATTACTATCAAAATAAGACCACTCAAGCAAAAAAAAAAGAATTAAATTAAAATAGTAGTTATGGTTATTTTCAATTTTCTCAAAAACTAAAAGACATAAAATCATCTAGTTTTCAGTTTTTGATCAAAAACAAATAAGAGCAATAAATTCTGAAATAAAAACAATGGTAGATAATCTTGAAGTATTGAAGAAGTTACACTTTAAACCTTTTTTTAACTTTTCTTACTCAAATTTTGAGTTTAAAATTAAATTTTTATTTTCAATTTTCTCAAAAACTAAAAGACATAAAATCATCTAGTTTTCAGTTTTTGATCAAAAACAAATAAGAGCAATAAATTCTGAAATAAAAACAATGGTAGATAATCTTGAAGTATTAAAAAAGTTACAATTTAAACCTTTTTTTAACTTTTTTTACTCAAATTTTGAGTTTAAAATTAAATTTTTCAAAAACTACGCATAGTTTTGACTTGATTTAAAAACTGGCTAATAGAACAGAATGTTGGCTTTAAAAAAAGGTATGATACTTAATTGTAAGTATTACCGTTATTTTTTAATTAATTTTTTCATTTTAAATAACAATTTTTTTAAATTGCCCCTACCGCCTAAACGGGGGGAGATAGACCCCCCCCTCCTATAGTAAAAAATGCTTGTATTAAGCCCCTCTACCAAAAACCGTTATTATATCTTGTCGCCAAAGTTATCGTACTCGTGCCGTGCATTCAATGAAAAACTATCATTTCATAATAAATTTTGGTTTTTTACTGTCGTACAAACTTTGGAATTTAGATCAACAGCTTTTTTTTACTATTGATTATTCGTAATATTATCATTCACAATCATTTATTTAGCTGTTAGATCTTATCGATAGGTGTGCCGCTAAAAAAATCACATATTTTATACCAATCACGTTTTCAATTTTAAACTTTAAAATGGCATTATTTATTTTGAAATAGAGGCACATGATCCAATTAAATTTTAATTGATTTATTGATTGATAGAGAATAATTTAAGCCCATAAAATACTACCAGAATCGATCGTTTAAAAAGTTACATAGAGAAAAAGATCAGATTTTAATATTTGTAAAAACGGAGGTACGCTAATTTAATTGCTTTGTACTATTTTTTAAATGGTAGCACACCTTTCTTTCGAGGTTTTTCTATCAGTGTATATTATAAATAATTATATATTAATGATGTTAAGTTGTTTCAAAGGTTGTTGAAATGTCTTTTTTTATAAAACTTAATAAATTTGCATCTGGTACGCTTGAAATTTGCAATATTTAAGCCTATTTTTTATTAATTTTAATTAAAAATTTTAATCCAATCAAGTCAAAAGTAGGTTATATAGTTGAAATAAGTTATGATACGAAAATCTATCCACTTAGAAAGTGCCAATTTCATTTCTAAGGCTTAATATACTGTGGTAACATGAAAGTTAAAAATACTGTGGAAATGCCCATATACATCGCATACCGTCGACATATTTAAGGAAACGGAAAGTAATACGTTATAACAACGTGTTTTATTTAAATTGAACGAACTGAAAGTTCCTTTAAATGCGACTTATAGTAGTAAATCCACAATCCTTACACCGCTCTACCCCATGTCACTCATTTTTTTATTGATGTTGTTGTATTAATGTTGTTTCAAATCTTTCTGGTTTCGTAGCGGGCCCTTAAGCAAAAACCAACCTTAAATCAGCGCCATTTAACCAATAACCCCCTCGCTTCCATTTAAGCCTTCGATAAATCAATTGAAAGGTATCATTTTCATTTAATTCAAAAGGAGACTTTTTTATTCTTCTTTGTGCGTCCTGCATCTCGCTTCCCTGCACATACATATGTACACATATAATGTAGCTAAAAAAAACAAATTTTTTCATCTGTAATCTTTTTATCTCTTTTTTCAATTTCATATTTATAATGCAAACAAACTTTATACATTTTTTTGTATTAAAGGTGAATTTCACTGTTTAAAAATTATTAACTAAACCAAAAATTAAACATCATCCTTTTTTGGAATCAAGTTGTCAGTTTTGTCAGTAGGAATTTGGCCTATCAGTGGATTTCCATCATGAAATCTAGTTCTTTATTTTATGTTAAATATACTGGACGTTGATCTTCTCATTTCTAGAAATAGTGCGATTTTTACAAGAATTGTGTGCGCACAAACTTGGTTAGGTATTTACTGTAAAGAACGTATACGCTCAATGTAGTTTTGCTGAAAGAATACAACTAAGTTATATTTTTTGTTTGGTCTTGACCCCCCCTCCCTGGGAGATATTTTTTTTTATTTTCGTAGGAACTCCCTTGAATTTTCCAATAATGCAGCACAAATTCATCAACTTTTGAACAATGGACGATCCAGGGGGGGGTCATATGAGCCAAAAAGCTTATACAGTTAAATTGTATAATTAAAGATTTCATCTAAAGATTTGTTACTAATTTAATGACATTTTCCAAAAAGTGGTTTGTTGTCGAAAACAACTAAATTTTTTGTTTCCCGCAATTTGGAAAAATTTAAGTAATGCTTTAAGTTATTTTCATACAATTTGTTTCTAAGATAAAGAGCAAATATTTACGTTCTTAACAAGAAGCCTTGAATAAAAGATCGTCAATTAAATTCCTGAACCTCGCCTTCAATTGAGTCTAAAAAATTCTTAATTCGTATAAAATTTAGAACTCGAGTTTTTAATCAAACATGACATTACGATGATAGAAAAGTCGAAAAAAGTGGATCCTCTTATTCCGTGCGTTTGTCTGTTTGTCCTGGCCTCCAAATATTTCGATTGAGTTCAAACTGGGAAATTATGGTTTTAAGCCGTAAGGCGTTTTTTTTTTAAATAAGAAAATTCGATTTTTTTTCAAAAATTAACCGATATTTTTTTTTAAACTTTCTAATTAACTTTCTTAATTTGGTTCTTTGTACAAGAAAAACATATTTCGGTATTGATTGAGAAGAGTACCCTTCATAAAACCGTTATTTTTTTAAGTTTTCTCAAGAATGTCACTGTATTTTTTTTTTATTTTTAAAAATATATTGATTTTTGTTTACAAAACTCGATATCTCAGAGAGGGGTCACTATATGTAAAATGTATATTTATAAGCACTTAACAACTGCAGAAAAAATTTAAAAATTTGTATATATTAAAATCAATTAAAAAAAACCCGCTCTATTGATTTTCAAAAAAAAATAAGTTAATCTAGGTTTTTTGAGAAATAAAATGGCATTTGAATTTTTTAGCAAAACTTATTTTGCAGATACATGTTCAAATCTTAAAATATAATAAATATTTTTAAACAGACTTTTTGGAAGACATTAGCTAGTTCTAGCGAACCAGTCGTGCATTTTTTTCTTTCAAAATTGATTTTTTATTGAGTTTGAGTACAAAAACTTTTAAGATCTTAAAAAATTAAATAAATCTTCTTTTTAAAGTGAATTTGCTTTAGATGCTCTTGAACTGAGAATTAAACAGAAAATTTCAAAAATAAAAATGTCCCAAAAACAGCACAAGTGACACTTTTCTTAAACTAATGGCTAATTGAAAAACATAATGAACTTTTCATATCTGTTAAAAAAAGGCTTTGAATCTCTTGAGATTTGAAGTGAAAAGAGATTCTGAAACGTGTAATTTGTAAGTGCTACAGAAAAGTTTCTTCCAAACTTATTTTTTTACCTTAATTTGTTTTTCTTTAATGTTTAGAGAAATTATGTACTTTAATGGACCTATATCCATAAATTTAAGAACCACACATTTTTTTCTCTACAATTTTTAAATTTGGTTAAATCCTTTAAGATCAAAATATTTTCCAGCATCTACGAGTAAGCAGACTGATAGCGATAGTAATAATAGACTCCCGAAAATTGAATTCAAAAAAAACTACGTCAAAAAAAGCCCGAAAATCCTTCATATCAGATCCTCTCTCATTTTCTGAGTTTTTGAATTTTTGAAGCGTTCTTCGCATTAATATAAATAGAAAAGATAAAAGTATATATTATTTTTGGAAAAGCTTCGTTCAATTTTTACATTTCTGCGTGAAATGCATCAAAAACCTCTAAACTATTATGTTTAAGCTCTTAAATATGGCATATTTAGAAAACTGGATGGAATGCTTTCACATGTAGGGAGTCGTCAAAATTAAATAGTAAGACCATACCTTGCTGGACAACAGTGTTCTAAAATAATTTTATAACTAAAGTTGTCACTTTAGCCCTTGAAATGTGCAAATGTAAGGTTAAGATGCACATAATGTTTTTTTTAATTTGTCAGCATCCTTTACAGCACATTAAAAAACTTTTAAGTGGTGACTAAAAACTCATCTATATGTTAAGTGTGACCCCCCCCTGAATAAAAGTCTGGATCCGCCCTTGAATGCGCCACTAAGTTTAACATACTCTTATCTTTAAAAGTCAAATCATTAACCTCAAATTTAATTTCAATTTTTAAAGAATTATCTTCAACTATTCTCTGACAAACAAATTTCGTTCGAGATAATTGTCTTCTACGATTCTCTTTCTTTAAATTTACACTTAATTTACCTGCAAGAATGCAATTCTAAGAAATTCATTCTCATCATTTGTAAGCTATTAAAGCTCCAGACAATTACCTACATATTGAGTTTAGTGTTTAGATTGTATTAATGTCTCAGACCGATCAAACACTGAAGTTCGATACTTACTTAAGAATAATGTGCTTTATTATAATCAAAAGAAAAGTACACAAAATTAACACAGCACAGTTATTTATTAAATTAAACAGCAATCTTCCTGGAGAAATACTTACTTTAGTGAAGTATATTCTCGAAATATTTCCTGTTTTAAAATTTCATTGGCAACGATGGTATAAACTCTTTTGTACAGATTTTACTTAAAAATACCAAAATATTACTAGGCGCGAGCCTTCGCTAAATCGGGTGCCGCTTAAGGACTGTAATTAGACGCTCATTAAAGGGGTGGTCTCCGACATCAACATCAACTGCATACATCATGCCTACAATATGCATACCTATATTACTTTGTGCTTTTCAACTTATGGCTACGGACCAACAACCATTGCTTAAGGATACACCGGGCAGGGCGTACTAAATTATGAAAACAAATAAGCATGTTTAATAATTATTTACAAAAATAAAGTGAATTTTTGCCAACAAGGGGCGGACAGGATCGTCCTCCAAAAAAATATTTCAACAGAACCAAACCGCTATAAAAACAAAAAAGGTAAATATGGACCGAAGTGTTAACCTACATATGCAAGATGCGCGTGTGAGCTATATTTTTTGAACTGAAAGTCTCATGGAAGAATAAGTATCGGCAGGTACAATGTGCTCCTCTCCAGTCATTGTCGAAGACCCACAACAGCGTAGTCTCATCGTTCATCATTTCAAGCTGTCCGTTGATTGTTGTGTTTTACACACAATTCGCGCCTGGAAGCTATATATGGGTTGGATGGACACAAATTGAATATTGTAATCTGTAAGCTGTGGCGCACGCCACACTGCACAGCGCCGATCGCACCGAACGCGACCGTTCTGAACTGAGTCGCTCATCGTCATCATAATAATCTTTCAGATGCTGAAATACAAAAATAAATGAAACAAACTAGGACAGCTTGTTGATTTAAATTTCCGTGAACACAACAATTTCCGAACGTAACAATTAAAATGCAATCAACTAAGGACTGTTGGTCGTACGAGGCAATAAGCGATGAAAACTGAAATGATGACATTTATTTATTTTTATTCTTGAGTTGAAATTCTTTCGCTTTAAAAAACTAGTGACTTGTGACTAGTGATGCTATTTTAGAGGCATATAACGGAGTACAATTGAACGCCAACTTCGAAGTCTAGGAGTACATTTTTTTCCATCAAGGGGAAGTAGAAGGTAGTCAATAACAAACTGTCCTGATTTATGAATGAACGCGAGTTTTAATTTCTTCTCTCTCATATCGGTTCTATTAAATTTACAAATTTCGAATGCACTCTAGAAGCGGTCTTTAAAAAGTTCTATCCATAAACGAATCACCAATCGATACACTTTGTTCAGATCTAGTACGAGAGTTTAAATCACCTAGCGAATACACCGCTTTTCACCTAGTATCTCAATAACTTTAATAAGAGTGTCAAAGCTCGATTGCCAAAACGAACAATTTATATATGTTAAGGAAAAAATAACGATATTATTATTTAAATTAACTTCCAAATATGTAAAATTGTCTACACGCTTGAAATTAAATTTTTCAGTTAGAAGATTCTTTGTTATGCCATATAATGCTCCGTCTGACGCTCTTACTTTAATGGCAACTGTTCTCTTTTTTACTACTACTATCTAAAATAGCTGGAAGTGTTGAAAATAATCTTCAATAAGAATTTAGTTCTAATATAAAATGTGGGTTTCAAGAAGTAGGAATATATCAAAGGAATTTACAAAATTGAAAAATTCTGAGAACATTTTCCTTATTAATAATCAATTTGCGATACGCCATGTCATATAATATCGACTTAAAAAATGTAACTTTACTCAGATATTAAACTTATTGCTCGAAATTAATTGGGATAAAATTTTTGAAATGTTTTTATTTTTTGAAATATTATTTGATTGTTTTTCAAATACTATATCCTTCTGCGTGAATTAAAAACTTTAAATTATAGCCCACTATGGTTTGATTCGCATTAAAAAACTTTAAAAAAAATAAAATAAATAAGGCCTGGTTGAAGTTCAATCTATCGAAGAGTGATGAGACGCTAATAGTTTACCAAGAACTGCAATACTACTTTGTGACTTTTTTTACTCTTAATTCATTTCTAATATATGTACTGAGTGTTATCTCCATATGTTTTCAGGCACGTTAATAGTAAATGTAAATTTCACAGATACCCAGCTAGAGAGACCTTTTAAAATTCTTCAAGCCATCTTCCAGAGTCAATTCCGAACATGTTTGCAGATTATTTTAAGACTACCTTTTGAAGTTCTTTCTTCTGCAATCACCTCTTTTCTTATTTTTCCTAACACACATGAATGCAGTCATCTTACATGAATACATTTTTCGATTTCTTAGGCCTCTATTCTATAGGTGCGTAACAATATTTTAAAGCTTAATTAATGTTTAAAAGTATGTATCTTATGATTCCTATCTATTGTTTCTTCTTTTCAACGAGTTTTTGAAATGTTCTAAGTCCCAAGATCTTTGGAAATTTTCATACCTAACGCCAGTCCATAAAAAAAGTTCTTAAAATTTAGTTACAAAGTATCTTCCTATAGCGAAATTGTCTGCTATTACTAAATTTTTTAGGCATTTGACAAATTAAGTCATAGCGTCATGTTTAGGTCAATTTAAGGTCAATTCTGGTGTACCTCAAGGTAGTCACCTTGGTCCGTTTCTGTTAATTTTATTTTTTAATGATTTGCCTTCTGTTTGAATAATATTATACAGCTATGCAGATGATGTTAAAAATTTTCGAAATATTAACTCCATCAATTATTGTAAGGATCTACAACAAGATCCAAATACTTTTTGGGAGTGGTGCAATGAAAATTGTTGGATTTTAAATATTGAAAAATGTAATACAATATTTTTAAACGCAAAACTTTATATACATAATAAATAATAACAATATATGCTGAATTCGTCATGTTTTAATAGAGCATTCTGTTTTTCTGTTTTTGGTGTTGTACTAGATTCAAAATTAATGTTATCTGATCACTATAATAATATTATAAAAAAAACCAAAGAAATCATTTGGTTTCGTCTTTTTGCCGAGAGTTCCGTTATCTGTATGTTATTTAAATTATGTATGTTTCTTTAGTCAGGCCAATTTTTGAATATGCTTGCGTTGTATGGGCGCCATATTATATCGTTCATATTGATAGAAAAGATACACAGGATACAGTCAATTTCAAAGTTTTCGAATAGCAAAATCTATGAAAAATGTATTTTTTTTGTTCAATACTTATTAATTCCATTTCCATTTCCTTTCAAATATCAGATAAGTGGGTTCTTCTGTTATATATTTCAATACACATATCATAGATCTTTTTTGAAGAATTTTAAGAATATAAGTTTTATTTTCAGTTTTCAGTACGGAACAGAGAATAAAATTTGTTTTTCTCATCAATAAATTCTTTTTCAACACATCCCAAATGAAAATAGTGTTCAGCCCAATTACCACTTCGTTCTATTTTATCTGGCTTCGGAAGTATTGAATAAGGTTCTAAGCCTTGTATCATATCATTAATGCAACGTCTTTCATTTTTTGTTAGTTTTGGAAAATCTTTCATCAATGTCATTTTCTTAAGTTTTTCATATAGTGAATTTGATTTTTCGGGGCAATTTGATAAATCGTCTTTAATTTGATCATAAATCGTTTTGTAGCCTTCTATGGCATGAGAAAAATACTTAACTCCATCAACTATTCGAAGTATTTTAGTAAAACCTATATCTGAATACAATTTTTGAATGGCAGTTTTGAAAATTTTTAAGAATAAATTTGGATCGAATTCGTAAAGTATGTTAGAAAATTGCAAATCAAGCTGTTTGTCTTTAAGCGTGTGATTTATTATAACACTTGAGAAAGATTCAATTTCAATTAGTAAAGTTTCAGCTTTGTCTTGAAAGTTGATTTCATCTAATTTTTCTTTCACTTCAACTGTAGTAGAACATCTATGGTAGAGTTCAATAAGATGACTAAGTTTTTCATTTCTGTCACGGAACATTCTAAGTAACCTGAAAGCGACCTGAAATTGTAATAAAGCAAGAAATTGATTAGCGTTTTGAATTAAATAATATTTTTTTTAAATTGTACTCGTATGGCTTAGATAAAATTATCGAGCAGGTTAGTTATTTTTTTCTGATCACAGCCAACAACAATTCATCAAAAAAACTTTATATATTAGAAAGCATTTAGTTTAAAAAAAAAATTGTTAAAACAATTGGAATACAAAATGAGGGTGGGATACATAACTTCCCATCCGTGTCTATCTGTCGATTTATCTAAAAGTTTATCAAAATATTCTCATCAGTTTTTTGTTGTTTTTGTAGGTTTTCGTGCTTTGTCAAAAAAAAAATGTCATTGTCTTTTTCCTTAAAATGAACTTAAAGTTAACAACAATATTTGGCATATGATAAGATGAGTTTGATTTTAATACTCTGATTTGTTCGTGAGATTTTAAGTCGAAAACCAATTTTAGTAGCATTTTTTGAAAGTTTTTATTTCTTAAAAATAAACACCGATTGGATTATTCTAAGAAGAATATGTTACATTAACAATAAAATTTAGCATAGAATGAAATCATTTTGAAGTCAATACCTTTATTTATTAACGAGATATTCGAGTCGAACATCAGTTTTTACAAACGTTGCGTGGTATATTCGAGCCCGAAATCAATGTTTACCAACTTTAAGAGGTGTTTTGTTGTTTTTTTTTGTGACCGGTACTCCAATTTTTTTTACAAAAATTTACTAAATATCAAAAATGTTACCATTTTTGTTTCGTAAAATATTCGAAGTGACAAATATTTATTTCAGTTTTTTTTTTATTTAAAAAAAACCGTTCACGTCACATTATATTATATACAATTTAATTGCAGTCGCTAGCGTTATTGGATCGTGAGATATTTGTGGTCAACCAAAATGTTTTTGTTTTTAAATTGTATAGTAATTTATTTGAAGTGAACATCCCTACACGTTATCGAGATATGGACCACACAAAGTATTATCACGAACGAACTTACACACGCACACACAAATATCTCTCTAAAAATAACGGGTGATTTTTTAAGAGCTTGAGAACTTTAAAAAAAAAAAAAACGCATAAAATTTGCAAAATCTCATCGATTCTTTATTTGAAACGTTAGATTGGTCCATGACATTTACTTTTTGAAGATAATTTCATTTAAATGTTGACCGCGGCTGCGTCTTAGGTGGTCCATTCGGAAAGTCCAATTTTGGGTAACTTTTTCGAGCATTTCGGCCGGAATAGCCCGAATTTCTTCGGAAATGTTGTCTTCCAAAGCTGGAATAGTAGGCTGGAATATAGGCTTATTTGTGTAGACTTTAGACTTGACGTAGCCCCACAAAAAATAGTCTAAAGGCGTCAAATCGCATGATCTTGGTGGCCAACTTACCGGTCCATTCCTTGAGATGAATTGTTCTCCGAAGTTTTCCCTCAAAATGGCCATAGAATCGCGAGCTGTGTGGCATGTAGCGCCATCTTGTTGAAACCACATGTCAACCAAGTTCAGTTCTTCCATTTTTGGCAACAAAAAGTTTGTTAGCATTGAACGATAGCGATCGCCATTCACCGTAACGTTGCGTCCAACAGCATCTTTGAAAAAATACGGTCCAATGATTCCACCAGCGTACAAACCACACCAAACAGTGCATTTTTCGGGATGCATGGGCAGTTCTTGAACGGCTTCTGGTTGCTCTTCACTCCAAATGCGGCAATTTTGCTGATTTACGTAGCCATTCAACCAGAAATGAGCCTCATCGCTGAATAAAATTTGTCGATAAAAAAGCGCGAAACACATTTCGAACCGAACACTGATTTTGGTAATAAAATTCAATGATTTGCAAGCGTTGCTCGTTAGTAAGTCTATTCATGATGAAATGTCAAAGCATACTGAGCATCTTTCTCTTTGACACCATGTCTGAAATCCCGCGTGATCTATCAAATACTAATGCATGAAAGTCCTAACCTCAAAAAAATCACCCATTATTTGATTTAGATTCTAGGAACCTTGAAACGTCGAGAAATGTCAACGTTTTCAATTCGAAAAATCAGACCGATTACAATAACTTCCTATGGGAAGTTAATAAAAATGCACCAGTGGTTATTTAGTGGTTATTATAATACGAATACATTTTTTGTTTACCTACATAAAAAAGAATCAAATCAATTACAATTTTTTTGATTTAAATAATTTTTTTTAAATCAATTGAACATCCTTATGATGCATAAAATTAATAATAATCATAATAATAATAATTTAAAGAAAACAAAAAATGTGCATCTTAGAAGACCTTATTGATGCATCTTTAATTTTAGGTATATCCAATGAATACAAAAATCACATAAAATCATAAAATTGAATGAAAATCAAACATTGTATTTGAAAATTGATTGATGAATTGATGATAGGAAAAAATCATTCAATACCTTCACTATTAATGTGTGCACTTTCATTTTCGTTTATGGTTTCTGGGACACCAATTCCGTTAAACCATTTCAGTTTAAGAATATTATCCTCCATTGTCCAGCCACAGTGAAATGGTGAAAGCTTTATGCATGTATTTATTGTAGCATTTTTCCAAATTTGGCGTACATACATAGGTAGTTGAAACGATTTATTTGTCGCAATAAAACGCTATTATGTCCTTGATGTTTTGGTATGTCATTCTTTATAGGAAAAAACTCATCGGAGTCTTAGCAGCGTTACCACTTTACTTCAATTGAATTAGATCTACTTCTTTTTTTCAAATAAATTTAAAATCTACTTATCCTAATTTGCACCATCATCAAAATATTGAAATCTACTTCATTTTTAAGATTTGTGTTTCTACCTACTTCAATTTTAATAAAAATAGACTGAATCTATTACTTTTTTCTCCTTATCACTCTTGTATGTAGTCTTAAAATTTTCTAGGGAATTAAAAATCGCTTGAGTGTTTGCATTTGCGATGAGGTTCCGTTTTATTTAATGTATTCTAGTTTAACCCTTTTGTCATTTTCACTTTCGACATAATAGGACCTGTATGGCAAGTTTTGCATTCGTAAACATATTCGAACTCGAGATTTTAATCAAACATCACATTTCGATGGTAGAGAAGTCAAAAAAGTGGGTCACCCAACTTCGTCATACAGACATACAGTCTTTCCTGTTTTTTTTTTTAAACTAAAAATAACAGTAGTCCCAATACAAACTTGTACGTTAATAAATCGATAATTTGAATTTTCTCAAAAACAAACCGATAGATTTTTACCAAAATTTTTGTTCTTAGTTTGGCTTCTTTCAATATAAAAAAATATTTTTCTATTGCTCCAAAAGGGTAATCCCATAGAACCGTTATTTTGTTTTTTTTTTTTTTAAGTTTTCTCAAGAACTAAACTATTTTTTTTCTGCAAAAGCTCTTTTACTGTCTCAATAATATTTGGTGACCGAAAATGTCATTGTTTTTATTTTAAAATAATTTAGAAAAATTAAGGTTTTTTTGAGAAATCAAATGGCATTTAAATTTATGAAAAAAAACTTTTTTTGCAGGTACATTTTAAGTCTTAAAATACAGGGAATAGTTTTAAACAGACTTTTTTGGATACATGAGCGAGATCATGCTAACCAGTCCTGCATTTTATTTCTTTTCTGTTTGTTATTGTTATTTGTGTTCAGTTGTGCTCTAGTGTTATTTTGGATTTGATTTTTTGTTTTAATATTTATATTTTATTTTTAAGATGTCCAAAAAAAAAAGATAAACGGTTTGTTGATGTACTGAAATTGTATTATGAATACAAAAACTATTTCTTGTTGAACTCGTCCTTTGCAATAAAAACATCCTAAAGTCATTTCATTTGGCCAACACGAGCACAATCTTTGCATTTTCGATGCCAACAATCAAAAATTAATGTAAGAAATGTTACATTAAGGTATTGAATTTTATGATATGAAGGCTTAAATAATTCTATTTTTTTTTAACTTTTTCATTCACATAATATATTTTAAAAACATGTTAGAATAATATGAAATAGTTCATTATTGAAATCTACTTCCATTTTTCTCAATCTACTTCGGTTTTTTTTTGAGAAGTGGTAACGCTGGGTCTTAGGTTAAAAAAGCTTAAAATGTGTCTGGCAAGCAGAAAGTTGAAAGTAAAATGTCTTGCATACACATTTTTGTAATCAGGGAAAGTTTTCTGATATTTTGAAAGCATTTCAGATTACTTCATAAGAACATAGACTAACTAATAATTATTATTAGTTAGTCTATGCTAACTAATAATTATTATTAGTTAGTCTATAATAAGAGTCAATTGTTTTTATTCAATGTGTCAAAGTCGGCACGTCTGAGCGCATGATTTAGTTGTTAGACAAGACCAAACTAATTGAATTTGAAACAGTAAAAGTTATAATCACTCTAAATTAGGAAGTCACTTTTGAACCACCTTGCATCTACAAAACATATATTCAAATACAAATACAAGAACCATTGGTATGAAATGACTGACAGAAAACCCACTCACCTATGCAAATATTGGAGTCCAGTGTTAAATAAAACAACAACAAGAAAATGAACACATTACACGAACTAAAAATTTATGTCACAATCCACAATTTTATAAGAACCCAAAATTATCTCAGCTCAATTCTACGATCGTATTCGAAAAACAAATCAAATAATAAGATTTATTTTAGACGTCAAATTCCCTCTAGATATTAATTTTATGATAAAGCTTTTCAATCTCAAAACTTAAGAGCTGGTTTGTTTTTGTTTTGTTTAAAAGCTTTTATAATAGAATATCAGTGGTGTTAATAAATAATTTGATTACTGACTTTAAATTAAAAGTACTAGATATTACTTTGATTGAACGTTTTGAAAACTTATAGATCCACATAAAACAAATGTAAAACATACATTTATGCAAAAAAAATAAAATATCGAAAATTTAGTAATAAGGAAAAAATGTAATATTTTGTCTGTATTATAAGCTTAATAAAATAAATTGGGTGGCGCAACAGTCAGTTGAGAACTAGGGCCTAGTGACTTACAACTCTCAACCATTCCTGTGTGCTAGTAATGTTGTCAGGGATGGAAGGGACCTACAGTTTTAAGCCGAATCCGAACGGCACATTTGAGAAAGCACTTTTCATGACAAGTATTATAAGCTTGCTTCTTACAAAAAGTGTAAACAAATTTTGAAAACCACAAAAATTGAAACCAAAAGGTTTTTCTGTTTAATGAATTTTTCACATAATTTCATTATTATGCATTTATTTATCATATACGGAGCACGTCTGCACCAATTATTTGTATTTTGAACCATAAACAAACATATATAAAATAAAATTTTGCAGAAAAGTGTCCAACATCAGACAAGATTTATTTGTTCAGCTTCAGCTAAATTGTTGACAAAAAAGTCCAAAAACTTCTTGACTAAGTTTTAAAAAAAATATCATTTGGATATAATGTATATTCTGTTCTTAACTAATCTTGAGTACATAGTATGCACCTTTATTCACATATTTTTCAAAAGACAATTTTTGGTCAAAGTTTAGACTTTAAACCAAGTTAAGACCACATTCGTTTTAAATAAACCTACAATTTTTAATAAGATTCTTGGAAACTATTAATTTTATAAAAAATGATTTTTGAAATGAATGACTAAATTATGTTCTTACTTTATCCGAAACGCTTCTGATGTGTGTTATTGTATCTATCAGATAGTCAGAAATTCATGAAACAGGGATGTCCGATGTGGCGAATAAGACGATTTTGGCGATTTTTATCAACAATAATGAATGCGTAAATTAATTTTGTAATTTGCACTGTGAAAATATTAAAACATTGAGATTTATAGGCGATTGCATTCCAAAAATTCCGGCTTTTTACAATACAACTGACAACCCTGCTCGAATCATTAGTGCAAGACTGCAAGAGCCAGTCCAGTCTCCAGTGTTTAGTCTTGAGTGTTTCAGTGTTGTTAGTCATAGTCAGCACTCAAGTGTCAGTGGTATATTTTTATTTGGCGAAACTTGTTGCTTGGCCCGTTGTTTGTTGTTTTTTTAAAAAAAAGTACAATTTTCACAAAACTCAAAGGTATTTGAATTTGATATTTCGAATCATGTTATAAATTCAAAAACAAAAACATTTACATAGTAGGTACTTGCTCTTGTGTTTTGTTTTGGTTTTGCCTATTTCATTGGCTGATTCATATTTATTTATTTTTATTTGGAATTGCAGTATTTTGCTCCTATAGAAGCTTTTTAATTTGCGAAGTCGCCAAACAGTGCTGTCGTTTTTAAGAACGATAATGAAAATAAAAAATCTTAATTTTAACTTGCGGCAGATAGGAACTATATGGCAAGTTTTAAATTCGTAAAAAATTTCGAACGAATTTTTTTTTTCTTAATTTAGCTTCTTTCAGTATAAAAAATACTTTTGTATTTCTCCGAAGGGTTATTTTGATTTTAAGTTTTTTTCAAGGACTAATGAAGCTCTTATACTGTCTCAATAATATTTGATGATCAAAAATGTCATTGTTTATATTTTTGATTTTTTTAAAAAATAATAAACATATTTTTTTCGAAATTTGATTGAAAATGAGTCATCATATTTTTTTTTTAAATTGCAATATATACCAAATATAATTTAAAAATAAAACTGAAAAATTGTATAGATAAAAAATTAAATTTAAAAAAAAACAGCTCTAATGATTTTCAAATACAAATATTGAAAAATTAACCCTCCAGTGGGCGCGTGGGTAAAAGTAACACGAAGAGGCGCGTGGTCTACAATTGTAGACCATTTTATTTTGCAAAAAAAAGTATTTGTTAAAGCGTTTTTAGTATCCAAATCGTGATCAGATTATAGAAGAACATATTATTTTCCATATTCACCACTTTTAGTTAAGCAGTTATTGATACACTGAAAAAAAAATCGTAAACCAAAAAATGTTTTCTGAGAATGGCGGTATTTCAAATAAGGGTGGTCTACGACCGTAGACCACGCTCCTACTGGAGGGTTAAGGTTTTTTGAGAAATAAAATGGCGGTTAAATTTTTGAAAAAAAATTTTTTGCAGGTACATTTATTAGTCTTAAAATACAGGAAATATTTTTAATTTCATTTTTAGTTAAATAAATAAATTAGGTGGCGCAACAGTCCGTAGAGAACCAGGGCCTAGTGACTTACAACTCTCAACCATTCCTGTGTGCGAGTAATTGCAGGGATGCATTTTTAATTACGTAAATAAATTAATATGAAATTAAGAAATTAAAGATTGAATTTAAGAACATATCTAGCACGAAGTTTGTACGAATTCATTATATTGCAATTGATTAAAACATTTCAAAATATTAGTAAACCTATTCCGAAAAATATATTTTTAACTTCCCGTAGGAAGTCATTATAATCGGTCCGATTTGTTGAATTGAAAATGTTAACTTTTCTCGAGGTGTCAAAGTCCCTAGAAACTAAATAAAAGATTTTTAGACAGTTGTCTGTGCGTGCGTACATACATACGCATACGTACGTTCATACGTTCGGGATGCTTTTTTCGTCGTCCATATCTCAAGAACCAGTAGAGATATCGACTTCAAATAAATGTTATTATACAGATAATAATGCAGAAAGATGCAGAAATGACTCTAAAAATGTTGGTTAACCCAAAATATCTCACGAGCCAATAACGCTAGCGGCTTGAATTAAATTTTAAATTATGTATTTTGACATGATACCAAACTGAACTGATATAATTTTGAAAAAAATGTTATCAACGGTTTTTTATAAATTAAAAAAAAAATTTAAAAAAAAAATAATTGTCACGTCAAATATTTTACGAACAAAAAATTATCTTATCTCCATAATAATTGTATGAAACAAAGAATAACGTTTTTAACATCTGGTCGAATTTTGAGAAAAATCGAAATTTAAACTATTGGCTTCAAACTGGATTTGTCTTATAGAAAATATAGTTTTCAACATTCATTAAAGTTTTTTTAGAGATACAACATTCAATTTTTTCACAATAATTAAAATCTACAAGAAATACTACACAAAATTGGTAAAAATTGATGTTCAATTCTAGATATCTCGTGGATAAATGAAGATTCAAAATGATTTCATTCTGTGCTAAATTTTGTTGTAAACGTAAGATTACTGTTTTTAGAAAATCCGATCTGAATTTTTTTTCATAAGAAATAAAAACTTTCAAGAAATGCTACTAGTTAAAAATTGGTTTTCAAATAAATATCTCGTTAACAAAAATGGATTAAATCAAACTATATCATCATATGCAAAATATTGTTTGTAATTTTTGGTTAGTCTTTTAGAAAAAATCAACTGACAACCTTTTTAACAAAAAACGAAAACCTACACAAACAACAAAAAACTGATAAGAAATAGTTTTCGACTAAAGTATTAGGAGAACAAAGGAAGATATTTACTTCAAATTATTTATCTTACACAAAATATTGTTACGAATATTTTGTAAAAGTTGTAAGCAAGACAAATCGACAGACGGGATGGGAAATTATTAGTGTGGGTCGCACCTCAGCCTCTTTTTAAAATAAAATTGACACTCAAAAATTGAAAATAATATGGTATGATAATATTTATATATACATACAATAAAAAGCTGACAATAACATTTTTGAATGTTTAATTTTATTTTCAGACATTTCGAACCACAAAATGTTACGCACTCGCTACGAAGAACTATGTAATCTAATCGAACTTGAACAAAATTTCGATCAAACTTCAACAACCAACTGTTATCAATTTCCAATTTCCATTGAAACACAAGTTGAAAATGTTCGAAAAGTTTTCAAAACTCAAATAGAAACTTTTTCATCGAAAATAATGGAAATTATGTTTGAAAGTAAATTAATTGATTATCAATTTATTGATCGTATTTATGAATTCGATAGAATTTTATTCGAAAAGATCTTGAAGAAAACCATAAGTAATTGCTATGAAGTAATTGGTTTTCAAACAACATTAGTAATAGTTCGTGGCTGTAAATATTTCCTACAAGCTATTATTGGATATGAAGCCATTTGTGACCAATTGAAAATTAATACTTCCCAGAACGGAACTGAATCAGTCGAATTAATTAAGCGACTTGAGGAAATGATGGCAATGGAAGAATTTAGTGAAATACCACACGATCAAAAATTACGAGTTGAAATTGTTTTGAATTATTTGAGGAATTATGGAAAACAAACGATAACACCAAAGAAATCACAAAACAAATATATCGATGACGAAGGTGAAATAGATTATGGTTTTGTGAAATTTTCAAAGAAATAAAATTAACCTTCATTTGAAATATTATCTGGTATTTTAGCCGTCACATAGGAGTATTGTTGCTGTAGTCTATATTAAGATAACGAAGAAAACATTAAAAAGTGGTTTTCGAGGTACTGGTTTTTTGATTTTTTAGTTTCTGCATCTGTGCTTGAGTTTTTAACCCAGAACTTAATGTAATTTTGAAATTGCAGTGATTTCATTTCCTAATTGATTATTTTATGAATTCCACTTTTAAATTAATAGTAATTCTCAATAATAATTATTTCTATCAATTTGTTTGCCTGATTGTAAAAATGTAGGCTATAACTTCTGTAATGACTAAAACTTTAGGTTCCTAGTGAAGTTCCTAGGGTTCCTAAGGTTCTCGGGTTATTAGGTTCGCAGAGTACGATAGAGTGGTCGTCAAGATTTGCTCAAGCTCCAAAATAACGACACCATTATAGTTTATTACACTCTCAGAATTCCTATACACATTTAATAGTTAATTGTAATGACGAAGACTTTTAGCTTTAGTTATTAGCTCAATACTAAATTTTATTTCAATCAATTATGATTAGAAATTAAAAAGTTACCGCCTCATTTTTTTTTCGCTGGACACAATACCTTAAATGCACCTGAAGAATTCTTCGTCTTAACAAATTTATAATATTAAGATTTCAAAATAACATGAACAATTATTTTTGGTACAATTTTGAGTTAAGAGCCGTATTGTATTGGAAAATTATTGTTTGGTTTGTGTGGCACAAACAACTTCCAAATCTTACAAGAAAGTTTCAAATCGATACAAAAAATAGCTACCCCGTATTACATTTACGTTATTATACTACTTATAATTAATAAGTTAAAAAGGAATCATTACATTGTATTTTTTTAATAGTCTGACAAAATTGTATTAAATGTCAATGTTTTCTTTTGTTTCCAAGATATTTAAGTGGGAAACAAATTTTTAGCAGTATTTTGTAGTTTTTCATTGGTCAAAAAGTTGACTCAGACAATAAAAATGGAATTGGCTAAAAAATGGAATATCTCTTATTTCCTAGAATATACAAACGTATCCAAGAATAATATACTAAAATCCTATTGGCGAATGAATGTATCCATATACAAAAATATATAATACATTTCTTATCGAAATTTTATGTCAGGTCTGTATTTTGGACAAAGTTTTTTTAAGGGGGTATTCTAGTGTAGAGACATGAATTTCGCCCGGTTTTTGAAGCGTTGTATAAAGGAAACAACAAATATTTTTAGTATACATTTTTTTATAATTTGTTTATTGATTTGTTGTTCATACATACAAAATTAATAAAAAAAAATTAAAATTAACAAAGTTACAACCAGTCAAAATGGGGGGTCTAAATAAAAGAGGGTGTCCTGGCGTGCATCCTACCAACCCTCCTGGTGATCTGAAAAACAAAAACCAGACGGATTCTTAATAATTATAGATGTCGCTATCGTTTCACCCTTGGATAAGTTAAAAAAAAACTTTTTTAAAAAATGGCAGCAGTTTGAAAAAAAAATGTTCTTGTTGCATATTTTTCAACAATTCCGAATTTTTTAAAAATACTAAATGAGAAGTTATATTTTTGGGCAAGGACCACACGATAAAGAGATATATAAAGAACATCCTCTCCAAATTTGAAGTAAATCGGTCTATTAGAACTCGATATATCCTTACCGCCAGCTCGAAAAAAGTAGTTTCGAGAAAAACGCGTCCAGAGTTTTGAGACAAGTTTTCGTCAATTTTACTTATAGAATGATACAGAATACGTACATATTTTTAATCTATATAAAAATCCTTCCTCTACTTCAAAATACTGATTCGATGTTCTCTGATGAAGACGAGCAGTTCTACCCTCCTTTGACGCCTCTGAAGTCCGGAATTCCGAGCGCTCGACCTTCCGAGTTTCTATGACCTTCAAAACCAGTTTCTATGATCTTCAATTAACTTGTGAAATAATAGGAATATTAAAAAATCCTTTTAAACGCATATTCTTGAATGTCTAAACTTTGGAAATATGAAAACAAAAATTTTTGATTTTTTCAAAATTCTACACTAGAATACCCCCTTAAAAAAATTGAACGCACCGCAAAAAAGTTTATCCAACTTTTGTATTCAATCTTTAAGGTAGATACGTTTTTTTTATATTACATTTTACTTTTGAAATTTTGTTACTAACCAAAAATTCAATAGAAGAAAAGCAAACAACACATATTTAAGAAGAAGATTTAATGTTTAAAAAAAGGTCCTGGCATTTATAACATATAGATTAAACCCTTCTAAAGTTTATCACCATTTAAAATTAAAGCTTTAACAAAAATTATTTCTTTATCAAAAGGTACAATAACTCAAAATATCCAAATTTGATAATAATTATGATTAGTCGTTTAACATTTGTTGCAGCTTTTGACAAATTTTGAATCTTATGTTTTCTTTTTTTTCAAAAGTATGCATCAGAACCTTTTAACAACAACAAGACACACAAAAACTTTTTTTTTGTAATTTTATCCAATGATTTAATTTTCTCCTTTACTCTGCTGGCTGCTTATGGGAGTGAAAATAGTATTTTCCTTTCGCTCCCGTGAATCTCTCCACTTAGCGACAACGCCAATAATGCTGAATGTGTTCGCCCCAAAAGTTTTTGCTCATTAGAGTACTATGGTTTTCATATACAAAGCCTATACGCATTCATAAACTACCCACGCTAATATGTACATCATGTTTATAACAATTGCAATCATTACTTTTTATGTGTCTTTTATTAGGTAGGTTAGTAGCTTTGGATTGTAA
Source organism: Eupeodes luniger (assembly GCA_951509635.1). Classification (NCBI taxonomy): domain Eukaryota; kingdom Metazoa; phylum Arthropoda; class Insecta; order Diptera; family Syrphidae; genus Eupeodes; species Eupeodes luniger. Next base: position 80,384,813 of record OX608074.1, on the reverse strand, counting down.
AGTCTATCCTCTGGTTGAAAACATGAACCAAATACCTGATTTTACATACAAGAGTTTTTCTGCAAGTAATGGGATACATAGGTAGTTTAGGATCCACGCCAGAAAAATTATTTCATGACATTTTAAGAGAGATAATATGAGAAAGTCATTCCCATTACCATTAATGACCCACCGAGGTGCACGATTGTTTTCTATTTCAGAAATTCGTTTTTAGCAGTTTAATTTTTTTTTCTTTTTCAGGTATTGTTTCGAGAAAAATGTTTCGCACGCGAACAGATCGTATTTCAGATCTAATTAATCTCTATCGAAGACTTGAAACATCGAACATGGAATCCCTGCTGGACATTCCTACTACATCAATAATTGAAGACGTTGAAAAGATAAGGTCAATTTTGAAAACTGAAATTGAATCTTTCTCCACTTATATAATAAATGGTTTGCTTGACCTTACCGGAACAATTGACATGCGATTTGCCGAAAAAGTAATTGAATTCGATCCAATTTTCTTCGGTGATTTATTAGCAATAGCTATTTTAAAGTCCTGTTCAAAAATTGGCTTTGATCCATTTCTAAAAATTATAACTGAAATTAAAGATTTTACAGCTGCTCTCGATGGTGTCGAAGCTCTATTCAAACAAATTATTGTCGATGGTGAAAAACATCGAACCGAAGCATGTGAACTTACAAAAAAATTGGAAGATATAACATCGGGCGAAGATTTTAGTAAACTATCAGCCGAACAAATGTTGCGAGCTACCAATATGATAGAGCGTTTGAGACCTTATGCAAGACCTATTGTTAAAAAAATGTTCAATTTTGAGGGTATGCCATTGAAAGAGGGTGAAGAAAATGGAGTAAGCCATCCGATCTTTTCGAGAACTGGAAATTGGGCTGAACATGCTTTAGTAATGGGTTTAGTAGCAAATAGTTTTGAAAATAAACAAAACAAATATCAGAAAGCATTGAAAAAGTAAAAAAATAAACATAGAAACAACCATATCATAGCCTAAATAATTTAAAATCACTTGTGTATAATATTTTTCATTTAAAACATAAAATTATGTTATTTTATTAAAGCTTTTTTAAAAAAAATTTTAATAAAATTAAACATGTTCAAAATAAGTTGTCATATGGCAGACGGTTTAAACCAAGGCCAAATTCTATTTATTATGTTTATAAACATTAATTGTAAACTTTATATTTGGAAAAAAAATACGAAATAGTATTCTATTCTATAATGAATAGTAAACAAGTGAGTGATGTACAATGATTTTATAAAATGTTATTATTATTATCAATTAAAAAAAATTAATATATATATATTAATACTTTGTACATAGTATGGACAATGGAAAACAAAATTGTTATTACTCATTGTTAAAATAGAATTAGTTTTAAAAATTATTATATCATAATGCATTCTCTCCTGAACGTACTGTATGTTGGGATTTTCCAAATATCTGCTAGCAATGACGTTGCTTCAATAGTATAAAATTTCCGCTGAATTTGTTTAACATAATTCCTTTGTCCAAGTGAAATCGTCTCATTACTAGCCCTACTTTTTTCAAGGCCTTGAAAAGACCTTGTCTCACCCCCTATCACTTTGAAGACATCTCACAAACAATTAATGAGCTTTTCGATATCTTGTTGCACCAGCAATCAAACCATCATCAATGTAAATGGCGACAATTATATCATCTCAAACTAAAACACAGGAATCCCCCTATGATGTTTTCAAATGAAATTAACAAAGAAAATCAATCAATAATGCTTCTTCCATATGTATAAAAAAAAGCAGTTTCAATGTCAAGATGCATGTTATTATTCGCTGCAATTGCAAGATCATTCTTATTGACGCAAATTTGGCTGCGGGACTAAACTTGTCTCAGCGTTGCTACAATGTTACAAGTGTAACAAAAGTGTTACACTTTTCTTAATTTTTTTGTATTTGTTACTATGTTACTTTTTTTTTCTTTTTGTTATCTACACTTTTTTCTCCAAACTTTTTTGTTCTTTAAAAATTTACTTTATGATTTTTTTAATCAGTGTGAAGTGCGCTTAAACAACACTTCCACCTATTTGCACACCTATGTATGTACGTCCTAAATTGAGTTGAAATCACCTTCATTCGACTCGATCGAACTCGTTCAGTTCGAAATCTTGCTATCTTTCACTTCAAATTCAAACTCGATCTCTCGATCCAGCATATAAACTTATGTTCCTATTAAAAATAAAAAATTGAGTTCAAGAGCATTCTTTGATTTAAATCATTTTTTTCAATTTGTTACATTTTTTTCGCTTTTGTTACGTTTTTTAAAAAAATGTCTTACACTTTCGTGAAGCCCAGCGGCAACGCTAGTCTTTGTAATATACATCGTATTGGTGCGAAAACCCTTTGAAAACACACCTTGCTCGAAAACGTTCGGGTTCATTACCCACAGAATCTTTGATCATAAAAACCCATCGATTGTCTAAAGCTTCCCCAACCTCATCATCTTTGCCTTCCTTATCAGTATTATCCTCCTCATTAATTTGCCCACTCTCGACGCCTTCAGCGTTTTCACCAACCAGACTATCATTGCTTAATTCCCTATCACCATTATTATAAAACAGACTTAAATTACTGCCCAGTGAATCAACATTGATTACACTTTCTTCAGTCAAATTTTCCTGTCCTGGTTGCCGTTAATGACAACTTCTTCTGTGGAATATTTTTTTAATAAAATATCAGGCCTCAATTCTACTCCAGTTGTTCCAAGAAAATATATGCGACACCCTTTTACATTCTTTACAAAACCAACAAAAATACCCGTTTGAAAATTTGTTAAAAGTGTTCGGTGTCGTGAAATAAGGCCATATTTCGAGAATTGGCCTAATTTCTATTTTGTATTTTGTAATAAAGCCAATTTTCAACAGTTGGTCTTATTACCTACACTTAAACAAAGTGAAATAAAGCCAAAATAAGTTGGTCCCATTTCTCAAAATAGTTTGCAATTATTTCACTTTGCCAGAGTGCAAGATTTCCAACTGCTGAAAAGTGGTCTTATTTTACTTTTATAAACAACACAAACTGTTAGGTACATTTCTTATTTATTTAAACTAAGCCTTATTTCCAAACTTCAATAAGATGATAATTTGTGACACAAGAGATGAAAATAAATGAAATGCACGACTGCGTCGCACGAACTTGCTCATGTATCAAAAAAGTCTTTTTAAAAAATATTCCTGTATTTTAAGATTTAAAAATGTACCTGCAAATAAAGTTTGTTTTCAAAAATTTAAATTCATCATTTGATTTCTCGAAAAAAACTCAATTTTGTATTTTTTGTGTATATAATTTTTTTAGTTTGAGTTTAAAAAAATTTTCGGTATGCAGTTATTTAGAACTTATTAATTCATGTTTACATTTCAATTTCGCAAAAAAATGATGGCCCATTTTCGAGATATTGAATTTCGAAAAAAAATGTTTAATATTGTTTTAAAAATTAAAAATAAAAACAATGACATTTTTGATCACCAAATATTATCGAGACAGTATAAGAGCTTGTGCGTGCAGTGAAAATTTTTTGAAATCAGTTGATAAGTTCTTGAGAAAACTTAAAAATATTTAACGGTTTTAATGGGGGTACCCTTTAGGAGCAATACAAATTTTTCTATATTGAAAGACACCTAATTAAAAAAATATGTTAATAAAAATTAAAAAAATAAAAATATCGAAGTTTTGATTTTTGACCAAAATATTTGTACTACATACTTTTATGTCGTCTTAAAAAATTAAATCTAAAGGAAATAGGTTCAAAACCTTAATGTTCAAATTTGAAATCAATCTACCCAATGCTTTAGGCTGTAGGGGCCAGGGCAGACAGACAGACGGACCGAATCGGGGGGCCCACTTTTTTCGACTTCTCTACCATCGTAATGTCATGTTTGATTAAAATATCGAATTCGAAATTTTTTACGAATGCAATACTTGCCATAAACATAGTTCCTATAAGACGCAAGTAAAAAGAACGGCTTTCCAGAAATTATCTGAAAAGTTAGGTCAAAAAACGTATAAGGACGATAAGATGCATCTTCATCGATTTAAGACCAATAAATTATTTTCATGGGACCTCATGGATCGTATAAATGTCGTCGTTTATACAGTTTTTGTGTATCTTGTATTTGGTTGTTTGTTTTTTTTTTTTTTAATTTTACTGTCTTTGTTTGTTGTGAAGATTTTTATCGCAGAAAATACTGAGTGAAAATAATTATTATGAACAACGTTTCTATGTACGTATGTATGTTCGGTTCGTACCTATGCCTTCTTTTCTACCTTCATTTTTGTGTTCGTAGAAATATACGAGCGTATCGATTACGTATCTTTTCTTCTTTATTTATCTTTAAAATGCAATGAATGTCGTTGATCCTTTTGTTGTTATTTTTTGTGTGGATCATTTGGTATTATCTTTCATTTTAATACGAAAAAGAAATCGTTAAACTCGTATCTATCTAAATGCTCAAGGAAACAATGTTTAGGTTGAGCAGTAAGGAAGACAGCAGGTGTGGAGCTTGAGGAAGGTGGCATTAAAAGCAGTTTAGCTCAATCCTTTAAGACTTTTAAAAACATTTTGGATTCATATCATAAAATACCTCAGTTAAGGGTAATAGAAATAAGGTTGGGTTGTCATATTTATTTAATTGATTCAAAGACTTGGTTTTCCCCCCGCATATGTGACTTTTTTGATACGCATCTGAGCACAGTCACAAACAAATTGAAATTACAAAACTTAATAAATTTAAAAATAAGTATCGATTACATCAAAAAAGGTAAGTAAAAGATATAAAGAGGAAAAATATTCGTAATGTGATTATGAATGGGTTACATCTTTTAGTGTTTGGAAGAATAACATCGAATATCTGCTGGACTAAAATTAGTCTTTGTTTTTTAACGTTATCTATTTTGATATTTAGGCAACAATGAGATGAGCTTGCTTTAGTTAAACAAAACACAGGTGCAAAGCATAGAAATATTTTTGGTAGGTATGCAAACATTTAAGAAATTACAGGATTTTGATGAAATTTTTGATTGATTTTTGTTTTCAGCAGCTGTCAATGACATTTAACTGTCAAAATATTCATTAAAGCTTGCCATTTCGTTGTTTTGTTGCGAAAAGCTCAGCGAAATGGCAATTTGTAGCACTTACCGTGTTTTTTTTAAGTGTATATAAACTTTAAAGTAAACTCTGTTGGACCTCAAGCCATTTTCACAAAGCGAAGATAACATAGCTGCTTATCTGAGTGGCAAAATTTAAAAGCAACCTATAAATGTTAATTCTGCAGTTATCAACTAAAATGATCAGAAAATATTTTATATTTTATATATATTAAATATACGTTAAATGCTATCGTTTAGTTTACAATATTTACTTGAATCTAAACTTAAAATTAATATAATTTCAATTATTTATAGCAAACAAATTAAATTTAAAGCTTGCATCTTTGAGATTGTTATTTGTAAAGTTAATGAGTTTACATAACTTGTTAAATGTATTGATTAATTGATTAGTCATCTGCTAAAAATAGTTCAAAGGGGTAAATATCTGAAGTCCGACAAAACTGCTGGAGCTGATGGCATCGCTGCCGAATTATTCAAAGCAGCAGGCGATGCCTAAGTAGGGAGTATGAACTCCCTCCTTTCTGCCGTATTATGTGAACGTCTGAAGCCGTTCGTCAATAACCTGATCCATATCAGTGTGGCTTCAGACCAGATTAGCCCACCATCAACCAAATATCCATAGTACGGCAGATCTTGAAAAAAACTTATGAACTTCAAATCGATACCCACCATCTCCTTATCGAATCGGGAAAAGCTTTACCAAGCAATGTCTAGTTTTGGTATTCCTGTTAAACTTATCCGTTTGTCCAGAATGACGATGGAAAATGCACGCTGCTCTATCAAGGTCGGAAAAGAGATTTCTTCAACATCGTTCTGGAAATAACTGCAAAACTCAATCGTCAACACTAGAGCCACAATCTTCCAAAGGTCCATCCAATAACTCAGATACGCCGATGATATTAACATAATTGGATTAAAGCGTGATGTCAGTGGTGCGTTTTTGAGCATTGCGACGGAAGCGGAGAATATGGGTTTTAGTGGTTAATGAGAGCAAGACGAAGTTTATGCTGTCATCAAAAAAGGATATTGAGCCACGACGTCTTGAACAAAACGTCAACATGAACAACTATAACTTTGAGGTAGTTAAGGACTTTGTCTAAAATGGCACCGCTATTAATTCAGACAACGACTCAGCGCTGAAATCAAACAAAGAATTAAAGGAGCTTATAAAAATGTTGATGCTTCAAATGCATTTGATAAACAATTAGCACATCTCGACCTGTGACGTCAGTGGTCAAAAGTAGTGGAGTGCGTAGTGCACACGACTTCTAAGACTGAGCAAATCTGATATGCGTGGGTTCGAATCCTATGTTGTGTATAAAGTTTTTCAAATAAAATTGGATTAAAGCTCAGCACCACAAACAAAGGAGACTGATGAGTGCAAAAGTGGCAAAGCACGAAATAGCTATATCTCCAGCCAAAAACAATGAGTGGTAGCACCTTTAAGTTGTTGTTGTTGTTCAAAAACGTTCAATGAAATTAAAAGGAATGGTCAAGTCTAACAAGCTGACATTCTAGTACGAATAGTACAATAAAAATAATAACAATACAAACAAAGAATAACTCACGCAAATCGCTGCTTCTTTGGACTTAGAAGGCAATTGAGTAATAAAGCCCTCCCTCGAACACACAAAGTCACCATATATAAGACACTCACCATCCCGGTTCTCATTTATGGTACTGAGACTTTGTCAAAGAAAGGCGAGATGCTTCGAGAGTAAAATTCTTCGGGTGATTTTTGGTTCCGTCTGCATAGATAGGGAGTGGAGAAGAAGATACAATGACGAACTGTACGAGCTGTACAGCAACAGTGACCTGGTTAAAAGAATAGAATTCCAACGACTTATATGGCTGGGTCATGAAGAGCGAATGGACATCAACGCTTCAGCTCTTCCAATCCGATCCCGAGGAACGGCGCAGTAGAGTAAGACTGCGACTCAGGTGGCGCACGCAGGTGGGAGAGAACCTCAACCAACTTAGCGTGCAAAACTGGAGACAGCTAGCTTGGGCACGTGCTGGATGCAGACGCATGTTGGTTGAAGCTCAGCTCCGTATCGGGCTGTAGCGCCACCTTAGGTAAGAAAGTAAGGGGTAAATTTCTTCTTAAGTAAGCCTTAATCACATTGAAATACTATCGACATATGAGCCGTTTATTTTGAAAGTGGCATAAGTCACTTTTTTTTTAAGTCGAGATATTTAAGATATTTGTTATACCGTTAATTACCAATACTTCTCTCGAAGAAATCTCAATAGTTCTCAACTTATTGAGTGCAAATTTTTTAAAAGTGAAAAGATACCGTTCAATTGTATTTAGTGTTGCCATTAACTCGATTTTTTTGAAAAAGTGACTTATGCCACTTTCAAAATAAACGGCTCATATAGAATAGATGGACATGGAATCGTTCCATTCAATATATAAGCTATAAAGCAAAACTGCAAATACTCTCTGTGACTAGAAAGAGATGAGAGATTTATCAAGGGAAGCCTTTGAGTGTATGTATCAGGCCAGGGGAAAAAACGAAGCGAAATCTTAAAAATATACGTTAAATACTTTCTACTGTATCAAAATGAACGGAATAGTATGGCGCCTATTTAAGAATTGGCCTAACAAAAGAAACTAACAGAATTTTAATAACATATGGGTCACGGAACTCTTGGGAAAAACTTTTTTGACGAAAACAAGTGCTTTATTAGCTTTAAAAAAAAAAAAATAATATAGTATAATAATACTGATAAGTAAACGTTATTACTAAAGGTTGTATACTTGGCCCTTCCTATATCCGTATAAATTGTGCTGAAACAAGAATATTAAGCGTAAATATGTATAATAATATCGAGAAATCCTTATAGTTCGGCGTCGAAAAAGTTTGTCAGGAGATTCGGTGGGATCTAGATTTTAGCCAAAAAATCACCTTCTCGGATGAAACCAAATTATGGCTCAGCAAGTAGAATTGCACATGTCGGATCTAACATAATGTATGTGCATATTTTAAAGGTGTTAATAAAGTAGTTCCCGTGGCATGATGGTAAGTGCGTTATAGGCTCTTCACACCAAACCCAAAACCCGGTTTTCGCGAAATTATCGGTTTTCGCCGAAAACCTACATCGAAAACTCAAGTTTTCCCATACAATTTTGGTAAACCACAAGTTTTCGTAAACCACAAGTTTTATATAAAACCTCTCGAAAACTAGTAGGAATTCAAAGTTGAACTAAACAAACAAACCTTTCGAAACAATTAGCGCTCAAATTAATGTAAACAAAACAGCTGATGGCTGCTGTCAAAACAAATATTATTTCATTTTGAAATAAATTTGGTCGTGGTAAGTAATATTATTTAATATTATTAATAATATTATTTATACAATTTCCTTACAAAATAAGGATTATTGCTTTTTGTTTTTTATTTACAAAATATGGAAAGTTTGCCAACGTCGAGAATAAAAGCCCCGGCGATTATTTGCGGCACTGGCGGTTCTTTTATGATCCTCCAGAGTTTCAAACGCTCTTTGTTAAGCGAGGAACCGGAATTCACTATGGCTACTGGCGTGACGACCCCAAGGACGCGGAAGACTTGCTCATAGTTCGTAATGACGTTTCCAAGGGATACGTCTTAGAATTCGTCGCCACAAATATGTTCGACGCTTTCGCTTACTACCTGGAGAAAGACTTTCCGGTAACTCTTGGTAACTGCTTGGACGGCCACAATACATGGCGATTCTGAAGGCACATTTGGCCAGAATAGAACATAGAACATATCATTCTGTTGTTTGTCGTCCTTTTTTGTTTACAAATGTTCATTGATGATAACCATTTCCAGAACTGTAACAAATGGTCAAACAAATACATCACAATGTTCTGAAATGATATTGAAAAAAGGTCCTCAACTCAATCCACCATCATAATTCCTTGTCTCATTTTATTCATTTTCAAGGTATGACATAAACATTGAACATATTGAACTTGTTTAATAATAACTAAGGACATTCACATGCTCCAGTAATCTTTAAACAAATTAAACAAGCGATATCGCGAAGATAGAAAAATTATTTAGTCTACTGCAAAGTCATAAATTGAAAAGACTGTGGGTGTGGCAGAAGTAGAACAACAAACCAACTAGCGAACATTTAATTATATTTTTAGAGTGACTTTGGCTGTGGCTTCAAAAGGGCACAATGACCTCTTTTGCTTTTATACCTCCTATGCAAATAAAAAAGTAGTACCTGTAGCGTGATGGTTAGTGCAAGGGGTCTTGGGTTCAGTTCAATCCCTGCCTGTGCCACCTAACTTTTTTCACGGGTACTGCCTCTTGCGAGGAATTGACAAATCCTCCAAGAGTAATTCTTGTCATGAAAAGTGCTTTCTCAAATTAGCCGTTCGGATTCGACACATAAACTGTAGGTCCCTTCCATCTCTGACAACATTACTCGCACACAGGAATGGTTGAGAGTTATAAGTCACTAGGCCCTGGTTCTTCATGGACTGTTGCGCCACCTAATTTATTTATTTATGCAAATAAACTCGTATTGTTAAGGTTACAAAAACAGGGATTTCGTTTTGGAGCTCCTTATTTTGCTTTGTTCGTAATATATCAGTGACGGAATTTAAGAAGAATTTTGGAAATGGGCTATGCTTTTGATTGATTTTTCATATCACTGTTTAGTAAAATTATCTTTTTTTCAAGGTTGTTGATGAGCTTAATCAAATCCGATTTCAAAATCAATGCATCACGTCAGGCATGAAAAATAAACTTTTGAAATTCGAAAAATTTAAATTCACGACTTGGTTACACAAACTTGCCAATGTTTTTAGAGGCTGTTTAAAAATAGTTCCTACATATATTTAAAGATTTAAAAAATATGCCTGTAAAATAATTTCATGTTAAAACATTTTAATGTTATTTAATTTTTCAAAAAAAAAATTTTTTTGTTTTATTATATAATTATAAATTTGGAAAATCATCACGGATTTTATTGCAAAAAGAAACTACTTCATAAAATTAGATAGCCTCAAAAAGCCTTACACATGTACTTTTTTTCGCAATGTACATTTTGGCAATAGAAAAAAGATATTTTTTTAAATAAAATAAATTTCTGTTGTACTTAACAGTTTTGTTTTTTATTGATTTGATCGTATGTTTTCTACACAACTAGCTTCACTTTGTTAGAATTAATTTTATTTTTACAAATAATTTGAGAAAAACAAAACTTTTTACTAACAAATTTTTTCATCAATACAAAATTTGACAGCCGGTGTCAAAAAAATTTAAATGTCAAATGAAAACGTGTAAATATTCGGTGTGAACTATTTTCGGGTTTTCGAAAACTTTTTGCCGATAACCCGGTTTTGGGTTTGGTGTGAAAAGCCTATTAGACTGTCATGCCAGAGGTCTTGGGTTCAATCCCTGTCTGTGACATCTAAAGTTTTGTTCACGGGTACTGCCTTCTTGCACTTGCGAGGAATTGACAAATCCACAAAGATTAATTCTTGTCATGAAAAGTGTTTTCTCAAATTAGCTATTTGGATTCGTCTTAAAACTGTAGGTCCCCTCCATCCCTGACAACTGTACTCGCACACAGGAATGGTTAAGAGTTGTAAGTCACTATAGGCCCTAATTCTCAATGGATTGTTGCACCACCAATTTTTTTATTATTTTCAATAAAGTAATATTAAAATTGATATTTTGTGAATGTTATGTTATCATGTCATGAATCTTATTTTTTGCATTTCAAACTGTAGAGCAGATGATACAAGATTATCAAATCATATAAAATTATCAACAAAAAATAATTTGGGCCACAAATTGTCCACGTTCCATATATTACCAATTGCCCACACAAATTTGTTAATTGAAAGTTATCCGTATGAGTCGGAGATTTTACGACTTACAAATTCCATTAAAATTATATCTATCTTTTAACGAGGTTTATTCCGGTGAATCACATTTACAACTCAACCAAGTGTCAAAGTGTATTATTATAATTTCTTATTATTATACAAATGCCATTAAGAGCGCACTTCAAGAGTTCAGCTTATCCGATCGAGTCTTAAGTCGATGAAATAAAATTGATTCACATATGTGATTCGGTCCCCCATAAGTGCCTTGTAAATTGCCCGCTGAAAGTGTTTTAAGGTGTATAGGCATGTAGGTATATATGTAGATACTATACACCGATGTGAAACTGAACCATCGACACTGGACACTGATGAGAGGAGACATGCATTTGCCATTTGCGTTTGCAGTTTGCACATTGTGACCAGAAATTTAAGGGTTCTTTCGTATAGTCCAACTAAATTGTCATCATCAGGTTGCCGTTTCCAATAAAATACATTATGCATATGCATACACGTAGATCGGAGGTATAATAGCTTCAACTGCAATTCATTTTTACGAACTGATTACAACGCATCTTGTAATAAACCATGAACTGGAAGAGGGCTGCCAAACACAACTAAAAATGTTGGTTCTTATAATTTCAGATCGCGAAATATATGAACTCTAAAACTACATTGAACACTTTGTTAAAGTTTTAAATTTCCTGAATTTCGTTGGGTCTACGAAAAAATCGTTGTACTGAAATAGATTCTACTTTTGATCGAGTGGATCACACACACTTAACATAAAGACAAGTTTTTGGGAACCGCTTGAAAATGTTCTGTAAAGGAGGCGGACAAAACTAAAACATCTTAACCTTTTATTTACATACATATTTCAAGGGCTAAAGTGAAAATTGTAGTTATTAGATTTTTGTAGGATACTGTTGTCCAAAAACTTATGGTCTAACTATTTAATTTGGACGTCTTTCTACATGTGAAAGCATTCCAGGATTTTAACAGTTTTCTAAATATGCCTAAGTTAAGAGCTAACAAACAGTAGTTTAGATGGGTTTCGAGTGCGTTTCATGCAGAAATGTTAGAAATTGTGTTGAAACGTAGCTTTTTGCAAAAATCATTTATTCTGTTCTTGTTGCCATTTCTAGTAATGCGAAGGACACTTCAAAAATATAGTTGCAAAAAGCCAAATAAACGAAAAGTTTACCAGAAAAATTTGATCTTTTTTCCTAGGAAAATAAAACAGAATTTGTTAAATGAAGAATTTCCGGAGGCCAATTATTAATTATTACTCCTTTGTTTTGCCTGAATTTTTTGCAAATATACAAAACTTAAAAAGAGAGACAAATGTTTGTTTCTTGAATTTAGGTACACAATTTCTCTAAAAATTTAAAACAAACAAACTATAAGGTAAACAAAAACTTGGGATTAAATTATAGTGTGGCACTCAAAAAAATTCTTGTTAAAGAATGTCTTCAAACTTTAATTCTGGAGATAGTTTATATTAAATTAATAGATATGAAACGTTAATTCTGTTTTTCAATTAGCCATTAGTTTAACGAAAGTGTCACTTTTGCTGTTTTTGGGACATTTATATTCTTGAAATTCATGTTTAAATCTTAATTCTAGAGCATCCAAAGCAAATTCACTACAAAAAGTAGATTTCGTCAATTTATTTAGACCTTTAAAGTTTTTGTTTAAATACATAATCAGTTTTGAAAGAAAAAACACTTTAAGAAAGATTTTTATTTGAGTCAGGAATTTAAAGGTAACTTCAGTTTGTGTTAAGAAAATAAAAATTGTCATTTTCTCAGCATTTTTATTTGCTCTTTCTCTCAGAAAAGTTCATGTCAAGACATTACTTAAGTTTTTCTTAATTTTTAGATTTTGTGAAAACCTTTAAGATTTATTACAAATATTTTAGTTATTTTTGACAGATAAATCGCTTTTTCGCGAATATCGTTAAATTACTGACAAATCTGTAGACGAAATCCTTGCTTACACAATTGTAAACTATTTATAAGCTTTATGGCTCATATGACTCAACTAGATCCTCTATTGGTCAAAAAGCTTTAAAATGTGTTCACCGCGATTGGAATATGGCTGGATTTATAATAATATCGTGTTCTTGGTCAGTTCCTTAGCTAAAAGTAAAACTTTTTGCAACAAAGTGGAAACCACTGAAATAGAACTTTTATTTTTTTAATTTAAAATAATTAACGATTTAGTGCTGATTGAATCCGGTCAGCGTGAAATGACCTATGTTATCAGCATACAAAATTTGTTATTGAGGTCTTTCTTAGAATTTTAATTAACGAGTAAGTACGAGTAAAATGCTACTTTACGCTTAAAGCCACAGATTAGATAAGTTCATTTCATTTGATATTTATTTATTTATAAAGCAGCTGCACAGCAAGTAAAACTTATAAATAGTACAGAATTTATTAATTATAAACAAGAATATGAAATTTATTTACATAGCTTAAAAAATTAAAGAAGATTACGAAATTAATTAAAAAATAAATTTAAATTGTCGCAAAATAAAATATTCAAAACAAATATCTTGGAACTTTTTCGTTGCTAGACCTCATATGACTATGAAGATTATTCCAAAGTCTGACAGCATGAACAACAAATTGCCTGCGCTATGTCAAACACTTATGGGTAGACGGGCGCAATAAGATAAAACGACTTGAGAAACAATAATTAAGTCTATTAGATAGATAACTTGGAGTCTTTTTAACAATCAAATTGAAAAGTAAGGTACAACGACCGATACTTGAAGAAAGCTTCCAGTTTACAGCTAAAAAGTTGACAAGGCTGAAACGATACATGATCAAATCCTTTAACTTCTGAGCCGATTGAGAGTCAAAGTCTGTAAGAAGCTCGCACCCATACGTAATTATAGGCAGAACGAGTGACTTAACCAACTTTAATTTAGTATGAGTGGGTAGAATTGATCTAACAACAGGTAGTACTCTGAGCAAAGCATAAATCTTTGACACAGCAGTATTGGCGTGGGTATCCCAAGTTAGTCTATTGTTAAAGAATAATCCTAAGTTTTTGATAACATAATCAATTATGGAATAATTGCATTATTTAATATATGGGAAGGGAAGTTTTCAGGTTTGAGTTTTGTATTCGATATTTGAAGAGCTTTAGTTTTTTTTTCAGGATTAAGTGTAAGCCCGTTGCGGTTTGACCAATCATATATAGATTGTAGATCAATGTTAAATTTAGTTATTGCATCCTTAATCATGCTTTCAGGAAAAATAATATACGATGTGTGTTCAAAAAGTACCAGGAATTTTTAAATTTCGCGGGGCTGGAGAGTCCGAAGGTCAAATTTTTTTTTGTATTGTGTTGATATACATGTCCCTAAAGTATGATGCAATTTTCAGCTATATTCAATGTTTACTTTGTCTGTGGTAGTTGCTAAGGTACGACGTATTTTTATGAGCTCGGCGATTTTTGCTGAAACTGCTGAATTTTGACCAAAAAAACAATCGCATGAACATCGCTCAAGAGCTGTTAAATGACGTCAACGACGATCCAAGTTTGCTTGAAAGGGTCATAACTGGTTATGAAACATGGGTGTACGGTTATGATCTCGAAACCAAAGCACAATCGTCCACCTGGAAGCATCCAACGTCAAGATCGAAAAAAGCACGTCAAGTTCGATCAAATGTGAAGGTTTTGCTTACTGTTTTCTTCGATTATAATGGCATAGTGCACCAAGAGTTCTTTCCACAAGGTCGTACGGTTAATAAAGAGTATTACCTTGAAGTTATGCGACGTTTGCGTGAAGCAATCAGAAAAAACGCTCAGATTTATGGAAATACAATTAATGGCTTTTGCACCACGATAACGCACCTGCTAACTCGTCGGTGCTTGTTCGTAATTTGTTGGCCAAAAACAATACCGTAGTCATGCCCCAACCTCCATATTCACCAGATATGGCTCCGTGTGACTTTTTCCTGTTTCCAAAGTTGAAGAGACCCATGAAAGGACGGCGTTTTTCCTCGATTGAAAAAATAAAGGCAAAATCGCTGAGAAAGCTCGAGGACATATCAAAAAGTGAATATCAAGAGTCCTTCCAAGATTGGAAAAAATGCTGACATAAGTGTATTATATCTGGGGGGGACTACTTTGAAGTAGACCACATTGATGTAAACGAATAAATAAATATTTGTTTGAAAAAACGAAAATTCCGGGTACTTTTTGAACACACCTCGTATAACTGAACATCATAAGCGTAGATTTGGTATAGATAGAAGGACAAAACAGAAGGCAGTTCATTAATGAACAACGAAAACAGTAAAGGCCCAAGGATTGATGCTTGAGGAACACTAGTTTGAACAGGAAGGAACGAAGACAGTTAACCATTACAAGATTCCATTTGCATACGATTGGTCGAATATAAAAAAGGTTTTTAGTTGTGTTAGAGAAGTTAAAATAAGTAGTCACTTTAACACAGAGAAGATTAGAATTCACGCAATCACAGTAGTACATTTTTTGTCTAAAGCCTGTCTTACGTCATCGGACACATTAAGAAAAGCTGAAACGCAACTATGTACAGACCGGAATCTTGACTGCAGAGGAGTCAAGAGTTCTTTGTCTGCAATATATTTTTTAATTGGTTACTACTCGTAATAAGAGTTTCAAAAGCCTAAGATAAAAAAGGAAGGATATGACTGTATGGGTCGGTACACCTTTTTCTTTCCTTGCTTGGGATAGGGATAATTTTGGATATCTTCCAAGAAGTGGGATATGTAGAGATCATTATAATTGTGTTGAAGATTTGAGTTATGTGAGGAAGTAGAAGAGGTAGAAGAATTTTAATAAAGTCAGAATGAATATTTTCCAGTGCATTTCGATTTTATAGAAAAGATTGCATTTAGTACTTGATACTCATCTACCGCACTTACCGAGAAGGCGTTTTTACAATCGTTCTCTGCAATTCTTGAGAACATACAACTAAATTCCGTTTGGGAAGTAGAGAATTAACAATTCATATCGTCCAAATTAATATCGTCATCACAAACTTGGACATCTTTTCTTAAGCCAATGTTCTTAACTTCTTTCTAAAAAAAACTGATTACCGATTTAAGTTAAACTTATTATTATAAAATTGTATTTTGCTCGTAAACAAGATTACGTTACCGTTTAAGCTCGCAAAGCATTTCAAGACCAAAACGTGTTCAACGACACGGTATGAAACATCTCTTGCCTTAATTGCATTAAGTATATCAAGAGAGTGATTTTATAAAGCGAGTTTTTGAATATAAGCATAACCATTATTTATTTTGTCAAATCGGAATTTTAAAGACTTTTGAAAGAATACATCCTTTGCCCAAAACTTAAAATTATGTCAAGGTGGATGGCACTAGGGAGGAGATACATAATTTTGTTCGTTTTTTGCGCATTTACCTATAATTGTTTATGGTTTTGGACGAAATTTGGTCACGAAATGGGGGAAATTTGGTTTAACTTGAAAACTGTTTTTGAATTTTCATGTTTTGGAAAAGGGGAGCTATTTTTAGAAAGTTCCAAGTTTCGGATCCTGCACATGTTTGCATGCTTTTCAAAAAAAAAATGGGGAGATGTATTTTGCGTTTTTGAAAAAAAATTATCAGGGGTAATGTCTTTAAAAATATACATTTTACGACTCTAAATTTTCGGAATAATGGTTAGAACACCTATTAGAATCTACAAATAATATAAAAAGTTAGAATTTCGAAACAAAGGGGCTACACTTTTTTCGAATTTAACCCATATCTTTTGAAGTTTTGATCATAGAGATCTAAAAACTTGGAACAATGTTCAGAACAACTAGAACAACCTGGATTAATTTTCGAAAAAAGGGGGGCTTTGTCAAAATCTATTTTTCAAGTCTAAAACCCTCATTTATGGGTGTTTTTCAAAAAAAAACTTTGGAACAAACCGGGAACAACCTGGTACAACTTTCAAAAATAGACACATCGGAAATAGGGGGGCTAACTTCACGCCCTCAAGTTGCATAACTACATACCTCACCTTATTTTATTTGGCTTTATTTCACGCAACGCACCTTCGCACAGATGATGCAACAAACTTATGGTAGAATAAAAAGTGGCAGCCCTTTATATAAGAAAAAGGCCACCATCATCGCTGCATTTTTATCCTGGCAGTTCGTTCCTATGCCATATTATTCAAGATAATGCACTGGCGCAGTGACGATGAATTGCGCGGCAATAATCATTTCTGCACATGTATAATTATGTGCGTATGAATATTTTGAGCTCAAGCCGCCATGCCATCCAAGCAGAGTGCGAATGTACACTTGTAGGTATACTTTTTTATGGTTTTAAAGTGTCTGCTAATGGTAAATAGCTTGTGATAAGAGAAAAGTCCTTTTTAGCCAACAAGGCATGACGGCAAAAGTAATGCAAACTGCAAACCGGTGAATCCATTAATTCCAAAGTTTATGAGATGAAACGCATTAAGTGTTTTTTATTTGTTTTTGCATTTGGTACTTATATTAACAAGTATTGAAGTCGTACCTCATTGGGCTTTTTTAAGTGGTGGCAAAATAAATAATAATTAATTCGAGGGGACAACAGTTAAGTGATAGTTAAGATTGTTCATGAATTTCACCGAAATATAAAATTATAATGAAAGTGGAATCGATAATTGGAATATTATAATATGGAAGCAAACAAATTATTATTCAACTGTCGTGGATCTATTTGTTTTGAAAACATCTATGAGTCGTGACCTTTTAGCAAAATTGTGAAAAATGCAGCCTTTGGTGAATGCAATAATTATAAGTAATTTATTAATTAAATTCAACTTAAATATTGCATCCAACCACAAAAGAATGTGAGGACTGCAAAAAATGCAAGGACTTCAAAAGAATGCATATATTGCATAGTACCTACATAAAATGATCACTTTTTTCGAATTGATTCATCTGCATATCGCTATATTTATCAGTTTTTGTAATAATTGAAGAAGAATATGAAGAAGTGTTTCATCTCCTGATATTTACATAAATTGATACAACGGACAGTATCTTGACAAAGTTCTATAATCTCTAAAATTCCGTTTTTTGAAAAATTGTAACTTGGTTGAGTTCTAATTCATTTCTTCATCAAGCGTTAGAACTTTGATTTAGACCTCAGTCTGAGATAAAACTTCGGTTTATTAGACCTTCCAAACGAATTTGGTTCATAGAATTGACAAAATTGTTTGCCGCTAAATTAAAACTGACAAACATTTAATATTACTATTAGATACAATGTCAGAAATGTATGTCAAAAAATTATACCGGGTGAAAGTAGTTTATTATTTTTCAGAACTTTGTTTTAATTAACCGATATCTATGTAAATCCTTAAAACTGAATAATACATTTACACTCAGTTCTAAGAAAATTATAAAAAGTGATGAAATGCTCGAGTTCTAAATATTTTTAATACCAAATTTTAAAGATAAACCGAGAGTTATTCTTAGATTGAGTTCCAAATTGATTTTAGAACTTTTTCAAGGAATTGTCTGTAAGATTTAAAAAATTTGTATCCGCCAAGAAAAAACGTATTATTTCGCAATTACACCTTGTTATATTGTTCATAGAACTTTTTGATTTAAAATATCTTAATATATATAATTCTTCTGTGAGTGTGTATGTCACTGAACTTCTCTTAAACGACTGGACCGATTTTGATGAATTTTTTTGTGTGTGTTCAAGGGGATCTGAGAATGGTTTAGATTCACAATTTTGTCCGCTAGGTACACCTGTTATGCTTTTAAGAAATTTAAGCCCTCCCAATATGTGTAATGGTACAAGATTATTGATCAAAGAATTAAGAGATAATGTGATTGTAGCAACTATCATTACAGGTCCCGTGGCTGGTCAGCTTGCACATGTTCTGCGGATTCCAATGATATCAATTGATTTGCCCATATCTTTTAAAAGGTTACAGATCACTTTAAAAATATCCTTTGCCCTAACAATAAATAAATCCCAGGGACAAACTTTTTCCATAGTTGGTATCGACTTCAGGAAAGAGTGCTTTTCCTACGGGAAATTGTATGTGGCACTTTCTCGAGTAGGATCTCCTGAAAATTAATACATTTTGTTGCCACCTAGAAATACCACAGCCAACGTAGGAGGCTTTAAGATAAGCATACAAATTTTTCTAATTTAGTGATTCGTGGTCGTTTTAATTAGCATGCTTATAACTTAAATATCTGTACCTAATTTTGTCTATTCGTGCGAAGCTGGGACGGGCCGCTAGTATTTTTATATAAAAAAGAAAATTAATTATTAAAATTAAAGATGTTGTGATGATTTATCTAATATACTGTTATTATTATTTTAACGGACTATGCACTAGTGAAATAGCCAGTTGCTATCCTCTGCTTAAACAATTCAACCATAACCGCGCTTCTAGGAATGCTCATCAGTTTACCCTTGAGCCCAGTTTCGGCCGTACTATGAAGTACAGAGGTTCATTTTTTAGCCGTACTACGCGAAAGGGGAATACCTTGCCGCGCTCAATCTTTCCCTGCCATTGCAATAGTCAGGAATTCAAATTCAATGGATATTGTACACCGACACCTCCTATCCAACCCTTCCTTCTTTTCCGAATGCTCACACTGTGTCTTTGGCATATTAAAGGTATGCAAAACCCTTTTAGTGTTCAATAATTATAAAAAAAATCAATGTTGACCTTAGGCATAAGTTATTTCATGGGTCAGCAGAGATCTTGTGATTTGTCACTTATGGTATATTTTTTTGGGGAACTTTCGATAATAATTCGACGAAGAAGGTTTAATATGTAAAAGTTAGTTGGTAAGCTTTCTACAATCAAAAGAAACAAAAAGAAACCAAAGGTAATGCTGTGTGTTGTTAAAGTGACGAAGCACGTATTTTCTAGGTTCATCCCAATATTTTTATGTGCCCTTGGGCCTTATTAATTGTCGTAGTGAAACTAACTTTAATGGGGATTTGAAGCCTTTTAAATTGGAATGGCATATCTGGAAGAACTATTGGAATTCGAGGATAAATCACATTTTTATACCCTTTCCAAACCCGCCGTCGGTTAAGTAGTTAAAATATTAGCACTATTTATGTAAGTCTTGTGATACGAAGTCTTGAACCTTTACATAATGGAGGGGCATCTAATACTCCGTCATGCAACATGTTTGAACATATTTTCAAGCAGGGAGCGCCTAACGATGTGCTACTAATTATTTTTCTAAAACAAAGAATACTTCGAATATCTATAATTATAAGTGTTACCGGCTGATCTGCTCGAATGAGCTGTGAATGAGATTGCTTAAAACACTCTCCAGCCTCAAAACTATCTTCAAACAAAAAATCATTTCATAATATTGCTCCGTTACGAAGTGAAGGACGGACAAACAGACAAACAAACAAGCAAACAAACTGACTTTTCCATTTCTTATATTAGTATAGATATATTCACATATTCATAATCGAAGTCATTAAAGTTTTAAAAACTGTAGATAGACTTAGGCTCCTTCGGAATAAATTCAGTGTAGTGGATACAAAATAGTATCCACTACAGTCTTAGGAATAGTTTAAGCTCAGTATGCAACTTTAACAATTAAAGCACTTTTGAGTAAAAGTCAAAGAGAATTTATCATTTATTCTGAAATATATAGCGTGTTTTTTGTTTGTTTGAATAATTTATTTAATTATCACTTCTCATAGCCACACAGCCAGGGTCAAAATTATGTGTATATATATATTTTTCACATAAATAATCAACTTTGATGTGATAAGATGTGCAAGAAAAAACATATATTTTCTAAAATAAATTAAGATAAACATACAACATAATATTAAAGTATACCTTTAGATATGTAGGGAATATAAGGAAAGGACTAGAGATCTGGAAATGGTCTCGGTTTTGTTGTTCATCAATCAACCTTTGAGTGGAAACCGTGACAACCATTAAGCCAACACAATCGATCTTCTTTTATATTATGTATACCTACATAAAAAAATATCTTGATCTTCCAAACAGGTGCTGCATGATGGTCTGCCTAAAAAGGTAATTTATCACAAAAACCAAGAAATGTACCTATAGGTCCATACATACACATATAATATGTCCCTCTCCTTTGTAACGTTCCCAAAACCACATAATCTCATTAGCATCCATTAGGACCTAAGTATAATGGCATTTGTGTCCATTATGCGCGGCTTAATTAAATCGATAATAATCGTCCCTCTTCCTTTTTCTCTTCGATGATGGTGTATTGGTTTCTTCTTCTTTTGTTATGTAGATAAAGCCATGCACGGTTGCGGATTTAAGGAATCTTTAACATCATGGGGCCAAAAAAAAAGCTATTATTGAAGCGTTTGCGTGACGAAGTATGACAATCAAATTAATACAATGATGTATGGTCTTGGGGAAATCTTGATAAGCTTGAAAATGGGCACTGCGCTTTGTGTGGAATAAGCCCAAACTGGCAATATAGGAGCTATTTATCTTCAAGACTCTGCAAAATGAAATCGACACAAAATATCTGGGATACAATTTTTAGAACGGTTTTCAACAGAAAAGTTAGTTTTGCTCTCGCAACGAATCCCTTGTCTACACAATTTAGGAAATCTTAATCCTTAATCACTACTTGATTTGCTTCTCGTACCTAAAGTTGACAAAGAGTTTCGTAGTACGTAATTAGTTAAGTGATAACATGTAAATTTCATGAATTATTTGTTTGAGATACCTTTTTATATATATGTATAAAACCTGCACAGGTTCATCAAGTCTGAAACTACTGAAACAGTTTCTTATGACAACATTTTTATTGGTTATTTGCGTGAAAATTGACCATATCGATTTTATTTTTATGATGGAACTAAGTTTCTATTTTAACTACCGTTGTTCATTCAGAATTAATGTCCTTGAACGACTCCAATAAAATCGAGACAATTTATTGAATTTCAAAACGAATGCCAAGGGATGCGTACATTGTATGCCTAGATACATACTTGTTTGTTTGTTTTTTTCAGTCCTCTTCTCTTTTTTGCGTAACATTTTCTTGTTATCCTTTTTTATTTGTATGCATTACAATAAATGTCAGAGAATGATGCACAACAATGACAAACGCACGTACTAAATATTTTTTTAAAGGCAGGTGGTGTAAGACATTTATTTTATTGAAGAACAGTTAAGGTGATTTAAAAATTTAATGAAAAATAATAACTTCAGTTTAAGACTCCGGAAGTGAAATGCAGAGCATTTTAGTGAAGGCTTGTAGGTACTTTGTTTATGTTACGTAATATCCATGGAGCTTTTTGCAATTAGCTTGATCTCTTTTACGCTAACCACACTGGAACGCACCCTAGATACTTATGTATATCAGGGACATTCTCGAAGAATGTCCGCTTGAAGAATCTCAGCTCAGCACGCATATCTAAAAGCAAGTCTACTCGCTCTTATAAATTTTAGTCGGGAATAAAATCCTCATAAAGTTAAAAAGTTGTAGAGTTAAGGCGGTCGGTGGCTTATGCTGATGATTTGGTTTTACTGTTGTCGGGAAAGATCGTTACCGTGATTAGCGAAATCACAGAGATAGCTCTAAAGAAAGTAAGCAGCTGGGATACGAGCAGTGGACTAGGTGTTAATCAGAGAAAAACTGTATTAATGCTCTTTACGAACAAAACTAAAATACGCGAAATATCTAAATATAATACCGAGAAATTAAGGTAGGTTCAAAGAATAGCTAGTATCGGCACTTCAGGGTCCCTTCGATCCTGTCCAACAGATGCCTTAAATGTTATTCTGCACACCTTACCAGTAGACCTACACATTACATATTTAGTATCGTGCAGTGCGCTAAGGCTTAAGGAATTAAACTGTTGGTTTTTCTAGCCTTATGGGCATGCAACACTAACAAACTGATTCCAGCCTTGAACCTCAGTAAATATTTTAAAGTCATATTTCCTACCAGAAAAGATTGAGAGGAGGACATGGTTATGAAAGACTTCGATACCACTATCTTTAAGGACAGGTCAAAGATGGAGTGGGGAGTTGGTAGGAAATCTTCTCTGAGTCTTTAAATGTCTCTAAGTGTTTTCGGCTACCTGATTGTAACAGTGTATTTCAAGCGGCATTACTATGATTGAAGCATGCAAAATACTCAAATCAAACTTAAACCTAAATATAGAATCACAACAGTCTGATGGATAGTACCATATCTAGGAAGATATGGCCTACCCGTTAAAAAAGAAAAAAACGGTTTTATCGAACTTTTATGCAGACCCAAGCATGATATAGCCAGGGTCCCTGCAAAATTAACCGGACATTAGCCGATAAAAGAGCATGCAGCAAAGCTGGGTATCCCTCACAATACTCACTGCTGCAGCTGCGGAGACCAACATGAAAGGGAAACTGCGATTCTCTGTAATTGTCCTGCCCTGGTCGGTTCCAGAATGTTAAGCTTCGGAAGGGCATTCTCTAAAGATCTCGATTAACTTTCTGAGATCAAAATCAAAATCAAATGAATGTGGCGAAATGGCTCTAAAATCGCTAATTTTGTCAATATATATCCGTCAAAACATAATCTTTATATATCTTTATTTTTCAATACATAGGTCCCACGAGTTTATAGTATCAAAACGGCGCTTTCCAGCGCTAATTGAGTCAGGCAGAAAGGGACGCTTGTGACTGCCATCTCTACCTACCCCACCTTCCTAGGAAAACAAAACAGAACTTAATTTGAAGAATTGTCTGAAGTATTTTCTTCTGACGCAATTTTCGGTAGTCTGTTATTACTAACATTTAATGCTAGATGACAAATTCTAAAAAATACAGTTTGGCGTTAACCTTTAGCAAATATTTTGATCAAAAAGAAGTCAACAAAACTTTAAAACTTTAAAGTTAGGTAAAAAAATAAATTTTGGAAGAAAATAGTGCGGTATATCGAGAGATTCAAAGCTTTTACTTCAAAAATTCACTTCAAAAAGTACATTTCTTCAATTTATTAAGATCTTAAAAATCTTTGTATATAATAGATAATCAATTTTGAAAAGAAACAAACACTTCTGATGAGCCATTTAACATAGATGACGAAAGCCAACAATCCCATCTTCCCGACATAGACGAAGTAAAGACTGCAATATCTAAGCTGAAGTCAAAGAAAGCCACTGGAGCAGATGGCTTGAATGCCGAACTCTATAAAGATGCTGAAGATAAATTGGTTAAGAGCATGCACCAACCTATCTGTAAGATATGATCGGATGAAAGCATGCCCAATGAATGGAACTTCAGTATTGTTTGCCCCATTCTGAAAAAACGAGACACTCTAAAATGCACCAACTCAACATCGCTTACAAAATCTTCACTGCCGTAATATGTGAACGTCTAAAGCTCATCGTCAGCATCGTTAGACCAGGAAAGTCCACAATCAACCAAATATTCACATTACGACAGATCCTGGAAAAAATCCAAGAACTTCAAATTGACACCTACCATCTTTTCATCGATTTCAAGGCCGCATATGACAGTATCTATACACAGGGACGAGCTGTATAGAGCCATTTCTAGCTTTGGCATCCATGGAAAATTCGCGCTGCTCCATAAAGGTTTAGAAAAGGTGATGCGCAGTCATGCGATTTCTCCCTTGTCAACACAAAAGGCACTATCTTTCAAAAGTCTGTCCAATTACTAGCATATGCTGATGACATTGACATAATCGGAAGAACTCATCGTAACGCCAATGAAAGGGCTTTTGAAACAGAGGCCGCAAAATGGGCTTAGCTGTTATTGAGGACAACACAGTACATGCTATCATCAAGCAAGAACCTACAACACCAACGAGCGACGTCTCGATCAAAACTTCACCATCGACAGACGTAACTTTGAGGTAGTTAAGGACGCTGTCTAACTAGGCTCCACTATGCACACAGAAAACAACATGACCGCTGAGATCAAACGAATAATTACCTTTGCTAACCGCTGTCTCTTTGGGCTAAAAAGCAATTGAGTAGTAAAGCCCTATCTCGAGCGACTAAAGTGTCGCTAAATAAGACCCTCATCATCCCCGTCCTGCTTTATACGGTGCAGAAGCATGGACTATGACAAAAGCGGGTGAAAGCACCTTGGGCCGTTTCGAGAGAAAAGTTCTTCGCGTGATCTATGGCCCGTATGCATAGAAGGTGAGTGGATGAGAAGATGGAACGAAATGCTGTATGGGCTGTGTACAGTGTACAGCGACTAGACTTAGCCAGAAGGGTAAAGTCCAACGAGTGAGATAGCTGGGTCAAGTGGATCGCATGGGAACCAATGCTCCGCCTGGAAAGTCCTCGAATCCACACCCACATGACAGCGCAGTAGAGGAAGACTGCGGATCGGGTGGCTCGCACACTGAAGGTGACCTCATCCAACCTGGAGGGGAAACTGGAAACATCTAGTTAGGGAGCTCGATGAAGAAGTTTGTTGGGTGAGGCCCTAGTTCACACAGGACTGTAGTGCCATCTTATGTAAGTACGTAAGTAAGCCACAAAGTGAAAAGCACTAAAATACAATCATTATTTTTAAATCTAATAAATAAATAATTTAAAATGGAAGGGTTGACATATCCAATAACACAATACGATTAGATTTACATTCAAGGGGATTTCTTTGGAAATTTAAAACTATGACGTCCCTATAACTGCCATTGTTACATTTCATCTGTCAAAACAACTACCCATCAAAAAAGAGCCAATAATCATGGGTAAAATTTGTCATTCCAGGAGCACATACATGCATACATGTACTGTACATGCATACATGCTGCTTAAAATGTTAAATTAAAAAAGGATAATTTAATTTCTATTATAAAAATTTGAATTTTAAAATATGGCCTTGTCCCGAATTATCTGCTTCCCTAAAGTGAGTTTAAACCTCGTTCCTAACTTCTATTTTTAGTCCTTTATATAAAGCCGAAGATTTATGCAACCACACAGTTTCAAATAAAAATCCATTTTGATTCAGTAAACAATTAATAAAGCATTTTGAAGTAACTCCAAGCGATCTTGGAAAAAAAACACAAGACCAACTTAGTTATTTCCTCAGACTTTCTCCCCTCCCCCGAACCAGAGGATCCGCAGCCTCATCACCATCACAACACATTTATGGAACTACAACCAACGTAGTTTAAGAGAAAAAAAGTTAACAACTCACAAAAAGTATAGAGACAATCTGAACATGGGAATTTGATACTTTTTTCCACTAACAACCTGATGAGGTACATGTACAAGAAACCTCTCAGAGACCCCAAAAACAAAACCAAGAAAACGAGTGTGCAAATGTC
The DNA here is from genome assembly GCA_951509635.1 of Eupeodes luniger. NCBI lineage: Eukaryota > Metazoa > Arthropoda > Insecta > Diptera > Syrphidae > Eupeodes > Eupeodes luniger. Next base: position 80,358,509 of record OX608074.1, on the reverse strand, counting down.
AGAAGAAGAATTGGAAACGTTGACGAAGGTAGAAAGAAAATTCCAAACCACGCGTACACATCCCGAATCCGAAAATTGTTGCTGCTGTTGGTAGTGGTGCTGCGCTGCGCGCTGCAGAGACAGGCCAACGATAGACAATCCTAATTCTCAAACGTTATCATTACGGCCAGCCAGCATGTTGGCTGGACTGTAACCTTATGGCTGACTGAAGACTACGGGATTAGACGAAGCAGCAGCAGCATAGGATTATAATATACATTACGTCAATCATAATTCCATGCGCTGTCACGGTCCCGATGTACCACCGGATAATCCAAGTCCCAGGCCCAGCGCAGCGCACGATGGGGAACATCGTAACATGGTCGTCGTTGGAGTATAGGACATAAGTCCATCAGGGCGCTTCAAGTGGTCTACAGATTGTGCGACCCTTAGGGTGAACGGAGTCCGCAGGTGAAATTTCTTCCCTTCAGTCTGCCTGTAGTGTGCCTGCAGTGTTCACCTTTTGGAGCCAACAACCATGTGGTAGGCTTATTTTTGTGGGACGCCAAGCCAAACAAACAAACAAACAGACAAGTAACAAGTCTGGCCGAAACAAATCAGACATAAAGGTGGCTTCTACTTGGTGGAATGTCGTCATCTCTTGGACGCAACAGTATGCCCAACATGTCATGATTAACTTTTAAAAGATGCAACAAAACAAGCCACCACACAGGGTTCAGTAATTAGGCCTCGTCTCTTTTTTTTTCGGATGTTGCTATATACTCGTATGTTTGAATAAAGTATGGGCGAGTAATATTCAATTGGACCCCGATCACACATTTATACGTATACCGTCTACTTTCAAGACCTTACCTGTGGCCCTGTGGCAGGTTGATGGATGTTTGCGTTCACGATGAGTCCACTGGAACCAATTAAAAACCAAACAACAACAAAAGCGGCTCCCAGGTGAGTGGAAGACAGAATTAATTTGACACGATAACATTTTGATGATGATTTTGTGGCGCACGGATAAAAATTGAAATACATTGAAGGGTTAATTAGACTGAAACGCCTTGAGGGGCATTACAGAGGCAAATTCATAAAATAAAAGATTAAACGATGAAAGTGATGTATGTATGTTTGTATATTAGTAGCGTGTGTTATGGAATACTCGAGTGATGGGAAAAGCACTGTGCAGGAATTTATGATGAGATGATAAATTATGGGATTTTAAGTTTTACATAAAGAAAAGAAAAACAAAATTTTGTTGTCTGTCACTCTTGTCATTGAATAATCAAATAATTTTATAGAATTCTAGCAATGAAATACTTTTCGAAAATAGAGAGATTATTTTAGTCACGTCTATGTATTTTAAAGGGTGTTTTTTTAGACTTGTAGTTCTACGACCAAGATTTTAGCTTTTTGTAAACATAAGGGTTTGTAATTACATATGTTTTAAAAATGATTTTGGGCAAATGACTGCCGCGGATGGCTCGAATAAATTTCAGCCGAGAGGCTCAATTTCTGAGCACTTTTTACCGTATGGGACCACTTTCGGACCTTATGTCAACAGACGAAACGAGACGAAAATTCTCTTCCAAGGCCTCGGGCTTATTTGGAACTATTTTTTTATTTCTCATTATATTAGTGTTGATTCGTGTGTAGAGCTGTCAAAATTTATAGCTAAACATTTTTTAAAACTTTTATTAGTATTGGTGCAAAAAGAGGTAAATCTGTCGAAAAATCTAGATCTGCAGATTTAATCACAAATAAAAAATAACTCAATTTATTATGCTCCAAAACAGTGGAAATTTGCGTTTTGGCAGATCTAGGTCAAGAATAAATTGATTTATTTTACGCATGGAAAACCCCATTAATAAAATCAAATTAATAGTAGGTACACACAGAAAGCTGAGTTTTTATGGTTCGAGACTTTAAAAATTGTGTTATGATATTTATGTTTAAAATTTTGTTATGATATTTTTATGGTCACAAAAATGTGATCAAATCTAAATAAATCGTTTTCTTTCACTAATCTAAAAATTGAAGGTGATTCCCATTCCTTTAAAAACAAAATGCAGATCACAGACTTTATGGGTAAATTAATTTCAACCACAAGAAAAGTTTCAAAAAGCACAATATGTATGTATAAGGTTCACAGAACACGTTTTTGCTCTGTTTTATGACCATTTTTGCAGTGGAAATTTAAACTTCTGAGCTCAATCCAAGGGCGGATCCAGACTTTTCATCAGGGGGGGGGGGGGTCACACACTTAGATGAGTTTTTACTCACCGCTTAAAAATGCTTTAATTATGTGTACGAGTATATTAACCTAACCTTTACACATTTAAATTGCTAAAATGATAACTTTAGTTATCAAATTATTCTAGAACACTGTTGTCCAGCAAGGTATGGTCTAACTATTTAATTTGGATTACTCCCTTCATATGAAAGCATTCCTAGATTCCAAGAGATAAACACAATAGCTTAGAGGGTTTTTGCTGCATTTCACGCAGAAATGTAAGAAATTGTTTTGAAACGTAGCTTTTTTTCCAAAAATAAAATATACTTTTCTTGTATCCATTTCTATTTATATGCTAAGAACGCTAAAAAAATTCAAAAATCCAGAAAATGAGAGAGGATCTGATATGAAGAAATGTCGGTTCTTTTTTGACGAAGTTTTTTCGAACTCAATTTTTGGGAGTCTATTATTACTATCGCTATCAGTCTGCTTACTCGTATTTTGATCTTAAAGGAGTCAACAAAACTTAAAAATTTTAGAGAGAAAAATTTTTGGTTCTTAAATTTAAGGAAATAGGTGCTTTTAAGTACATAATTTCTCTTAAAAATTAAATTGAAACAAATTAAGGTAAACAAATAAGTTGGGAAGAAACGTTTGTGTGGCACTCACAAATTACACGTTTCAGAATCTCTTTTCACTTCAAATCTCAAGAGATTCAAAGCTTGTATATCAATAGATATGACCCTTTTGTTATGTTTTTCAATTAGCCATTAGTTTAACAAAATTGTCACTTTTGCTGTTTTGGGACATTTATATTATTGAAATTCGTGTTTAAATCTCAGTTCTAGAGCATCCAAAGCAAATTCACTTCAAAAGTAGATTCATTTAATTTTTTAAGATCTTTTAAGATCTTTTGTATTCAACAGAAAACCAATTTTGAAATAAATAAAATGCACGACTGGGTCGCTAGAACTTGCTTATTTCTTCCAAAAAGTCTGTTTAAAAATATTTTCTATATTTTAAGATTTAAAAATGTACCTGCAAAATAATTTTTTCCCAAAAATTTAAATGCCATTTTATTTGTCAAAAAATCTAGATTAACTAATTTTTTTTCGAAAATCATTTTAAATTTTAAATTTTGTCTTAAAAATATTTTCGGTAAGCACTAAATAAAGAGCTTATATGTCATTTTACATTTAAATTTCGTCAACAAATGTTGACCCCTTTCTGAGATATCGAGTTTTGTAAACAAAATTAATATTTTTTTAAAAATAAAAAAAATACATTTTTGATCATAAAAAATCATCATGAATTTGATCATTTGATCATCAAAAAGAGCTTGCACAGAAAGAGAAGATTATTGAAATCGGTCCATTAGTTCTTGAGAAAACTTAGAAACAAAATAAAGGTTTTTGAGGGGTACCCTTCTGGAGCAATACCAAAATATGTTTTTCTTGTAGAAAGAAGCCAAATTAAGAACACAAAGTTTAGAGAAAGTTTTAGAAAAATCACATGTTTTAACCAACAAATTTGTATGGGGACTGCTGGTTTTTTTCGTATTAATAAAATGAAAAAAACGCCCTACGCTAATCGGCTGAAAACATTAATTTCAATCAACACAATTGTTTGGACTGTAGGAGCCAGGAAAGACAGAAAGACGGACGGAATCGGGGTACCCACTTTTTTTGACTTCTCTACCGTCGTAATTTCATATTTGATTAAAAGCTCTAGTCGAAATTGTTTACTAAAGCAAAACTTGCCATATAGTTCCTATATGTCATCAGTAAAAATCACTTCAATGTTCACTATTTATGGGTGTCAACAAAATTTAATAATAAAATTGAAGGCTAGTTTAAGGAATTTAAAGGCAACTTAATATAAAATTGATGATCTCTTATTCAAGGTTTCTTCTTAAGAACCTGAATATTTGCTCTTTTTCTTAGAAACAACTTTTATGAAAATAATTTAAAGCATGATTAAAGTTTTCTTTCTTTTCTTTCTTTTCTAAATTGAGTGAAAACAAACATTTTAGTTGTTTTTGACAGCAAACCACTTTTTGGTGAATGTCGTTAAATTACTAATAAATCTATAGACGAAACCTTTACGTATACAACTTAACTGTATAAGCTTTATGGCTCATATGACCCCCCCTGGATCGTCTGTTGTTCAAAAGTTGATGAATTTGTGATGTGTTTTTGGAATATGGCTGAATACCAATTCATATTATGTTCTTGGTCCAATCTTCAGTCAAAAGTAGTACTTTTAGCAACAAAGTTTAAGAAAGTAAAATACAAATGTTGTTTTCATATACAAAAAATAAATAATTCAAAATATAATGGGAATATAAAATATAAGGGAATTCCTACGAAAAAGCAAACAAATTATCTCCCAGGGGGGGGGTCATGACCCCTACGACGCCTTCGAAAGAAAACTACAAGTTGACTGCGTACTTACGGACTTCAGTAAGGCATTTCACAAACTAAGCCATACTGTGCTTTTAAGGAATTTGGAGAAATTTCGACTTAATGACAAGCTTATTTGTTGGATTTCATCATACTCAAGTGACAGATATTACAGTGTTGGTTTTTAAAAATAATCGTTCAACTAAATTTTTAGTCAACTTTATTGTTCCACAGGGAATCCATCTTGGTCCACTGTTTTTCGTTACATTAACATACACTGATATACCCTGATGATATTTCGAATAATTACATCCTTAACTGACTGTGAACTACTTCAAAACGACCTTCAATACTAATCGTTTATTATTAAATATTGACAAGTGTAAAACGATGAATATCTATACTATTATATAAAAGCGAAACCATTTTGAAGTTTGTAACGCACGATCTCAGAAAGTAGTCAACCGATTTATTTGAAATATATTTTATTATTTTTTATATTGTTATGGGCTCCCTGAAATTACGCCATAGGAAATTACACCAAAAACTGTTTTGGAAAAAAAGCCCAACAAATTTTGGCGTAAAAAAATAGGAAAAAGCGCCCAAAAACAAAAAGGAAAATACGCCAAAAAGTGTGGAAATTACGCCAAACTTTTGGAAAAAGAGCCAAAATACTAAAATGGAAAAAACGCCAAAAAAATAAGAACTTTTTGGTGTAATTTCCAAATTAGTTTTGGAAATTAAGCCTTAAAAGAATAAACAGAGCTTTTTCTGGCTTAATTTCCAAAATTAATTTGTTGATATTGGCGCCTGCCTGGCGACTTTACCCTAAGCGGAGCAACGGAGTTGCGTGAGCGGGTGTGACCCCGAAAAAGGGAGTTAAAATCCTGAGAACCCGCGAAGCGGGCCACCCACAGGTGCTTTTATTCAAAAAAGCTGTTGATATTGGCGCCTGCCTGGCGACTTTACATACCCTAAGCGAATCAACGGAGTTGCGTGAGCGGGTGTGACCCCGAAAAAGGGAGTTAAAATCCTGAGAACCCGCGAAGCGGGCCACCCACAGGTGCTTTTATTCAAAAAAGCTATTGATATTGGCGCCTGCCTGGCGACTTTACATACCCTAAGCGGAGCAACGGAGTTGCGTGAGCGGGTGTGAACCCCGAAAAGTGGAGTTTAAATCCTGAGATCCCGCGAAGCGGGCCACCCACAGGTGCTTTTATTGAAAGAAGTTGTTGATATAGGCGCCTGCCTGACGACTTTACTTTTTCGTTTTTGATTTTGTTTTTGATTTGGAAGAACGAACGGTTAATTTTCTGGCTTTTTTTCCTTATTCGATTAGGAAAAAAAGCCAAAAAGTTTGTTTTGTGGCGTTTTTTCCTTTAAGATTTGGAAAAAAAGCCAAAAAGTTTATTTTTTGGCGTTTTTTCCTTTTTTGTTTGGAAAAAAAGTCCAAAACCAAATTTTTGGCGTTTTTTCCAAACAAAATTTTTTTGGCCTTTTTTCATTATTCTAAAAGGAAAAAACGCCAAGAAATTTTCGGAAAAAATAGCCAAAAAATCCGGAATTAACACCAAACTCTTTGGATTCTTTTTCCTAGGAAAAAAAGCCAAAAAATTGTATGGAGAATTTTTGGCGTTTTTTCCATTTTATTTTTTTGGCGTAATTTCAGGGAGCCATTGTTATGAGAGTGTTTATGGCTTTAATTTTTTTTCATTAATTATTTGTCAAACCTAAATATTATTAATTTTACATTTTTGTCCATTTTTTTTCATTAGTTGACTTATACAACCACTCATATCTTAAAACCTATACAATAATCGACAAAGATTAGCATTGATTCATAAAGTCAATATTGTTGCGCAAATGTTAAGCCTAAAATCACTTCTAAGTTAAACATACAACCTGAGAAATAAATAAAAACAAATTATAAAATTATAAACTTTTTGAATTTATTTTATCGAGGAAATTAGATTCCATCACAATCGCGAGGTCGCTGCTTTGTTTCATTTCATTATCATTCCAACATTTTTAATTTTCTTTTCTTCCCATGCTCTTTCTCTCTTAATATGTGTTCCATTTAATAGTTACGTTTTTTCTCTTACCTACCTACCTACATATTCAATTTTTCTGTATTGTACATATAGTTCATCAAGTAACCTACACACACACATTATTTTTTTGTTTCTCTAATTCTATCGTCACATCGCTGAGCAGTGTGGGCTCTTTTTTTTAAGTTATTATCACTAAGGACATTTAATTAACTGCAGTCGCAGTGCCGTGCACATGAAATGCCGATTTATCTTGAAAAATTAGATCTTTCTTATTTTTCTGGTTCGAGGAAGTGAATAGATTATAATTCTTCCAATTTAAAAATAAAAAAAGTTCTATTATAATAGCTTGAATTACCAATTTTGTATCACTTCCTCGAACAATAAAACTGAAATTAAGTTAAAAGAAGGTACTTACAATGACGTCGATAAAAAGTTGCTCTGCACTGAACATGAGCAGATGAATGAAAAAATGTGTCTATGGATATTTACACACGCATACCTATTACCTATAGATGTATGAGAATATTAAAAACACAAATTTTTTGTTTGTACCGAAAACTACATTTTTCGATTGCAAAAAAACGTTTCTAGGTATGAATAAAAGAAAGAAAAGAAGAAAATAGACACAAATTTCGTTCTGTTTTCAACTAAAAAATTGAAATGGTTTTGTTTGTTTTCACGTGCGGCTTGGCATTTACTACGTAATATTTTACTTAAGTTTTTTTTCTAAAGTGTTAATTTCGGTAAGGAAGTGTTTTTTGATTTTTTTTTTATTAAATACGAGTACATAACAAGCTTAAATTCGTTGTTTTTCTTTTATCGCATAGAAATATAAAATGGGTAAAAGAAAGGCTAACATCGGAAGAAAATCCATAAGCACAAAAAGAATGTGTTGGTTACAATTTGCGAAGCAACGCGAGCACGGGTCGGCTAGTCTTCTATATTCGACGAAATTAGAAAAACTTACTATATTTTCTGACGTCGGAATTATTTTGAACCAAAAACAAAATTTTACTGACCATTCCTTAAAGATCCCTATGTTATAAAAACACTTTATGTGTCATTTCTTAGATCTGTCCTTGAACATTGTTGCAATATTTGGGCCCCTCATTAAACGATACATATATTAATAGACAAGAAGGTGTCCATAACAGATTTCTAAGGTTTAATTTACATTTGTTTCCATGGTCCAATAGAGAAATGCTGCCATCTAATTCTGATAGACTTAAACTTATTGGTCTCCCTTTATTGGCCAATCACAGAGGGTATTTGCCATTCTGATATGTTATTAGAATCTTAAATGGGTCTATATTATCCTCTTCAGTTTTGAATAGCTTTAATTTTACTGTTGATTTTGTCAATTGAAAAAATAGAGTTAAACAATTTTTATCTAACTATGGTACTTATAGTCCAATTATAACCAGTTAATAAATATTTATAATGCCAAAGTTTTCTTATTAATTCAGTTAGGTTAGGTTAGGTAATAAGGGGTGTGCACAGCATGAAACTGTTGCGTACACGGGGGCCTGCTGGTCCATTGTGATCCCCTGTGAAAGTAAAAGTAAGCATCGATGCTCCTCAATCTTGCCGATTAGCGTAGACTGGCTCGTTAACGAACCAGCCTGTGCTATCTATAAATTTCCTCATGTTTGCCATTGAGACCTGTGCTAGATCATCGAGTTCTCCAACAAACCTGTTTCCGAAATGACGGAGTCGGCTGGTTTGGAGGTTCGGACAGTCACAGAGCAGGTGTTTAATAGTTTCTGTTTCCTCCTCATCCTGACAGCTTCTACAAAAATCGGGTGCAAATGCCCCTATCCTGTTAGCCATTGTGCCAATGGCGCAATGACCTGTTAGTACACCTATCAAGATTTTAATGTTCTTTTTACTCAGCGATAGAATGTACCGAGTTTCTTTTTCATTTATGTTAGGCCATAAACTTCTAGAGATTACGCAATCGTCCCTGGATTTCCAGGAGTTATTGATTATCTCTTTTAGTTTAAGGTCTATCTTCCTCTTGAGTACCCCAATCGGGACGAGTGGTCCCCTACCTGAATGGTCGCTACTACTTATATCTGCTTCTGACCCTTTCCTGGCTAGTTCATCTACTATATCATTTCCTTCTATATTGGTATTTCCAGGAACCCAGCAGAGTTTTACCTGGTTAGTGTGGCAGATTTAATATAGTTCCTTCCTACAGTTTAAAACTGCTTTTGATCTTATGGTCTCACTGGCTAAGGCTTTGAAAGCAGCCTGGCTGTCCACGAAAAAAGTAATCTCCGAAGAGCCTAGCTTTTCGTGATGTGGCAATTCAGCTGCTTTTCCAATGGCAAAGATCTCGGCCTGGAAGACACTACAGTCAGCTGGGAGTTTATATGACGCTCTGATGTTGAGCGATTGTCAAAACACTCCAGCGCCTGTTCCTGATTCCATTTTTGAACCGTCAGTGTAGAAAGGGATACCCTGTTTACTTATAAGTGAATTAGGATCCCAACCCTGTCTTCCTGGTATGAAAATAGAAAATTTCCTATCTAAATCTAGTAAAGGGGAGATGTAACCGGTGGACTCCCTCAGTCCCGGGATCGTGTCATATCTTCGTAAGATTAACCCTAGTCCATAAGTGCTGTGCTTCCAATAACTCAGTTCTCTTAAACGAATTGCAGTTTTGGCTGCCGTGCACCTTATGAACTCATCCAGAGCCGGGAGGTCCAAGATCATTTCCAACCCAGCTTGTGGTGTGGATCTTAGAGCCCCTGTTATTCCTATACAGGCTAGTCTCTGTACCTTGTTCAGGTTCTTGAGATAGCTTGATTTTTCCACCGCCTTCCACCATACAATAGAGCCATAGGTAAGAATGGGTCTGACAATCGCTGTGTACATCCATTGGATGACTTGCGGGCGCATACCCCAACGTACACCGAAGGTCTTTTTGCATGTGTAGAATGCACATAGTGCTTTTTTCATTCTTTCCTCAGTATTACGCTTCCATGTAAGCTTGGAATCAAGGATCACTCCTAGAAATTTAGCTTCCTTAGAAAGTTTTAGAGGAATACCATTTAGTTTGGGAGGGTTGAAGCCCTCCAGTTTCCGTTTCTTCGTGAACAAGACTAGCTCTGTCTTGGTGGGGTTAACCCCGAGACCGTTCTTAGTTGTCCAAGAAGATAAGTCCTTTAATGCATTTTCCATAATGTTTTCGATAATGGAAAGAAACTTGCCTGATACCAAAACCACTATGTCATCTGCATATGCTACGATTTTGATGGCTTGATCTTTGAACTTTGTAAGAATTTTGTTGACTACGAGGATCCAGAGCAGGGGTGAGATGACTCCTCCCTGTGGTGTGCCTCTAGTAACTGTTTTCTCGATAGTGCTAACTCCTAATTGAGAGTTGATAATTCTGCCATTTAACATGGTGAAGATCCAATCGACAATGACAGGTTCAACCCCAACTTCAACTAAGGCAGTCTTGATCGATTCCGTTTTAACGTTATTAAACGCACCCTCGATATCAAGAAATGCTGCCAGGGTATATTCTTTAATTCAGTTAATGAAAACATAAAATGTGAAAAAGTTTTTATTTGTTATCATGAGTTATCAATCGCTTTAAAATAAAGTTTAAATTAAAATACGATATTGATTTATTAAGTTAAAGATTTAATTTTTCATACATTTTCAACTAGCGTTAGTATGCAACATTTTCAAATAAAAATTACCCAGATATTAGTGTGGTTTAGAAGTCATACACAAATGGTTCAAACAATTTTATTTAACACAAAAAATATTATTATTATTATTTATTGAACTATAAATAAATGTACAAAACAATGCTCAAAAGCTAATTAAAGAAGTATTTTTGGATGTTATGACGTTTTAAATTTTCAGCTGCAGGGGGCGGTCGGAGTAAGTAAGAGTAATAGGTCTGACTTACTCCGACCGCCCCCAGGCGTTTTTAATAAATAAGGGTTAAATACTGTGATAAAGATTTAAAAGTTTTGTATTTTATGTTCGGAAGGAACTTAAAGGAGATTTTTTAGATTACAGTTAAAAAGTTTATTACAAATTCCATTGATTTTCGGGCAGCCTGTAGTTAAATGATTGATGGTCAGCTGGATATTGAGTTGGCAGAGATGGCAAATGGGTGGGGGATCTCTGTTGAGTAGGTGACTGTGGGTGAGTTGGGTGTGTCCAGTCCTCAACCTGGTGAAGCATTTGTTCATTATTGCAGGAGTATAGGTGGGGTAGATAACTGGACTGCAATTTTGGTTGATGGAAGAATAGTGGTGATGATAACGAGACCAATCTATTATTTTTTAATTATGTGAAATGGAGCAAGTCAATTTTAAAATATCGTTTTTGGTATGTTGGTATTTTGATATTGCTAAGTTACTGTTCCAAGCGGTAATTTTGGTTTCATTGTCTGCGTGTTCATTGCCTTTTACACCGATATGATCTGGCACCCAAAAAATCTTTATCGCTTTTCCAAGTTTGATGACGTTATCTCTGATGATCGATTGTTGACGTTTTCGATGGCGGCTAAAGTCGAAAGACTGTCCGTACATATCACTGTTTTTTTTCTTGGATTTGCAGGTGAATTGACCGCTAAGGCTTCGAATACTGAGAAAAATGATGCATGGTAGCTTATCTGAAGAAATTAGATTGTTGTTTGAGTCAACCATTGCGAAAGAGGTAGCTTCTTCACACTTTGAACCATCGGTAAAGAGGATATTCCAATTATTTTTGATGAAATGATTCATTGATTCATGAAAATCCTGAAGATATACCTCTTTCGGAGTTGAATCTTTTTTAAATCGAGCGAGTGCGGTGTTGGATTCCTTCGGGCATAGCCAAGGAGGGTTACACTCGACATCTTTTTTTAATTTTTGGTTCAATGCCGATTTTTCTCGCATACATTGAAGTTATGTTGACTGCTGATATTTTTTTTGGTGTCTTTAAGCGTTTTAGGATTTTCGTAGAGTCCACAATAAATAGTTTATTAAAATCCATCTAAACTCCAAATTTAATATTACATAATTTAAAATAAAACAATAATACATAAATTCAATCAACATTATTGCTAGGTTTTCACCAAAAATGTCAATTTAATCTTTAAAAACAATCAATTCCACTGATAAATGCTGCTCACATGGATGCTTATAAAGATACTTCTCCTGGAAAATATACGGATACCTATAGTTTTTTCTACCCTAGGGAATATACAGACAAGGTCCTAATTGTGAAATGTATTTTTAATTGAAAATAATATATCCGCCATCTCTATTGTGTGATAGAGATATAATACAACATAGCTATTCGATTAGATAAAGATGCCGCCGCCCTCCATTCTATATTCTTATACCTAAGTACTTTAACAAGAAGCCCAACATTCAACATCGCTTTTTGTGTGTATGTATTTTTAAGACTCGAAGACTCAGAAGCAGAAGCATTTCAGTGTCTTGTTTTCTATCGCCACAACGACGATGACGACGCGCGTGTTACTGTGACATAATTTATTGTCTAATTCACTTAACGCTTGGCGCGGTATCGTATGCATTCGATTAAAAACATTGGACGAAGAAGAAAAATTAAATTATTCGAAAACATCTCCAGACCTACAAGACAGACACCCCAACTCCATATTATCTGCTTATACAAATATATCTAAACATTTATTCCACTTAAATGTGGAAACTCATACCATCAAGAGCAAGGCGAGTACGACCCCAAGGGACGAATTCCAAAAATGTATCAATTCCAGATGAAAATATGATCAGCTGTTGGCAAATGTCAAAAGTCGCCTATGGTTGTTGTAAGTTGTGGGTACTCGTATCGGTATCCTGCGATGGAGTGTTGAATGTTTAATAATAATTCAATTTAACCATTAGTAGCACTTTGCATCTAATAGATTTGTAAGCTGTTAGCAGGAATGTCGCCAATTAATGGGAATTGAATTCACTTTGCTTACAAGACAGTACGAGTTTTAAAAGTAGCTGACAGTAGCAGTACAAAAATATTATGAGGGTGGGTGGATATAGTATAAATAAAATGTTTAAGTACAATATGGTTTGATATTTCTGCTACCACAACAACAACAACTTATCTTCAACTAAAAGGGGAATTTAATGGCAAAACTTAAATAAATCAGGTTTTTCTTTTTGGAAAACATGCTGGATACTTCCATGTGATTTCCCAATGGACTTATAAACTCTAGACAAGGCAACTATTACATTGCATAAGAAGAAGAATAAACGGATATAATATGTACATATACCATCCTTAGTGTAACTGAAACTGAATTTGATGAATAAGGAAAATGTATCGCCATGTTAATAAATTTTAGTCCAGTGGTTAATAAGAACTTTACATATGTTTAGAACAAGTGCAATCTGCGCTTTTGAAATGTTTGATTTTTCCGTTTTTTGAGTTTTCGAAGGAAAAAAATGTATTTTTGACAGCCGAAGGTATATGGTTTGTCTTATCGATTATTAACTTGCCATAGCAAATTTAAATACATTTTGTTTTACAGATAATAATAGCATTGAAAGATGCAGAAAGGACTTCTAAACAAATTGAGTAGGTGGTTTTTTCTTTCAACATATCGGAACATTTGCATTCGTAAAAAAATTCGATCTCGAGATTTTAATTAAATATGACATTACGATGGTAGAGAAGTCGTAGCAAGTGGGTCCGTCCGTCTGTCTTCGACCTTACAGCCCAAAACTTTGACTTCAAATTTGAATAAATTACTGCATACCAAAAATATTTTCAAACTAAAATTTAAAAATTTTATATACATATACAAAATTAAATAAGTACAAAAAAAAATAAAATTTTTGAAAAATTAAGGTTTTTTTGAGAAATAAAATGGCGTTTACGTTTTTGAAAACAAACTTTTTTGCAGTTACATTTTTAAATCTTAAAATACATGAAATATATTCAAACAGATTGTTTAGCAATTTAAAGAAAAAAGATATATACATACATATATCTCAAAAACCAGTAACACCAAACACTAGCGACTTCAAATAAATTTTATATTATATAATGTTACGTGATACAAAATAAATATAATTTTAAAAAAAATGCAAAGCATCTGAAAAAATATGTCTGTCAATTTCCAAAACAATTTTTTATAATAAAGAATAATTTTTTTTAATATTTAGTAATATGTTTAGAAACGTCTAATATGTTTTTTTTTTTACAAAAACCTACAAAACTTAGGTACTATAAAAAAATTGGTAAAAACTGATTTCCGAATCGATTATTTAAAGACCAAAATAAAAGAATTAACTTCAAATTTATTTGATTCTGCACAGAATTTTGCTGTATAATTATTTTGAAAAATTGGACTGACGATATTTTTTTTACAAAAAAAACGAAGAACTGGTAAAAATGATTTTCGACTTAAGTACCTTGAGAACAAATAAAACATTTATTGACTTCAAACTTTAATCATCATATACAAAATGTTATTATTAATATTTTGTAAAGATATTGATAGAAAAATAACAAAAATTTGAATTGAATATCTTGAAATAAAAGAAGATACTGAATACCAATGTGTTTCATGCCATAGAAATATTGTTGTCAATATTTTGTAACATTTAAAGCCAGCGTTTTTCTCTAAAATTATATTATTGTATTTCCTCTTTACATCTGCAGAGAAAATATTTAGCTTAAACTTAAATTTTTGATTACATATGTATCTATTCTTTTAATTTCCTTTAAGAATAGTATTGATTTGTTATAAAAAATACCATTTTAATGCTTACTTTAAGCAATTTTTACTTAAAAAACTTGTAGCACAAAATATAAATTTAATGCTTGCAGATTTAAGATTTTCATTTGTAGAGTCAATGGTGCAACATTTTAAACAACCTATTGTAAAGGGTTTAACAATTTATTAGATAGCAATTTAGTAAATGACTTCAAAATGTTAAACCTTTCTTTTCGTTTAGTTTATAAGTAAATTGCTAAATGCCTTCATTAGAAAATGAGCATCCAAACATGTCTAAAAAGTGACAGTTGATGAAAATAAACAAAGCAAATCCGCTTAAACTGACCTTTTAATTGGAATTCCCAATTGTTAACTGGACCACTCCATCCACTGCTCTTATAAGAATAATTGTACAGATATCACATGGATTAAGCAAATTGCTAAAAGTTAAAGTAGCCATTCCGTGATTTTAACTTTAGCAAATTGTTAACAGATGTTAAAAGATGTTAAAATCGTTTAAGATTAGGTTAATCATCTTTTAAGCTTAGTAAATTGCTAAACCGTTTAAAATGTTGCGACAATGAGTATAGAGAATTTTTTAAATTTACTTATTAATTGATTAAGAGCACTTTTAGCGCCATAGTTTAATCTGCTAAAAATAGTTCTGAGGGAGCTAGAAAAACAATTGGCAAAGTATAGATGAATGTGAAATCAATCCACCAGCTATTAAGCAGAATTGTAAATACTCTCCGTGACCAGAGCGAGCGGGTGATCTATCAAGGGAAGCCTTCGATTGTATGGAGCGGAGGTAATAAAAGTCGACCAGGCTGGGGAAAACTAAGATAAAATCTTAAAAATCTACCTTTAATACTTTCTATTCTATCAATATGAACGAAATAATATGGGGCCAATACAACGCAAGCGTGTTGTATACAGTGATCAGTAAACGTTAATTTTCAGACTAGTACAACACCAAGGTCATAAAAACTGGGTTCTCTATTCAAAAGTGACGATTTCAACATATAAAGCCATAATTTTATTGCATAATTCCAAAATTGATTTAGATTTCTTGTAGCTCTTTTAAATCCTTGGAGTTATTAATTCGAAACATTTTAACATCATCTGCATACTCGTAGATTAGAGTTACAGAATTATTTAAAACAGAAGGGTATATCATAAATAAATAAAATAAATACCAATGGACCAAGGTGACTCCCTTGAGGTATACCAGAATTGACTTTAAATTGATATGAAGGTTTACTCCTCAACATGACGCTATAATAGCTATCTTTAAGATATTACGAAATCCACATAATGAATTGGTCGTTATGTCCAATTTTCCAAGAAGAATTTCATGACTTAATTTTTCAAATGGGTTGCTAAAATCTGTAAAGATACAATCGGCTTGAGAGTGTTTTTTAAAAGAAGAGGCTTGTAAGTAATTAGTAATTGTAGATATTTTTCATAAACCTATGTTTATTATCACATATAATAGAAAGAAAAGAGATAAAGGATTCGAACAGTTTATGAATAACAGACAATTTCGCTATAGGACGATAATTCGTAACTAAATTTGATTTGTGTAACCTTTTTTTTTTTAATATTTCAGACTCTGAAAAAGAAAGAAAGTTGAAAAGAAGAAACAATGTATAGGAAACAACACATTTGTAAAACATAAATGACCAGGACCAGGACTGAAACATTCATTTGGCTTTAAAATATTATCACGTGTAGAAGCCTCAGAAATCAAAAAATTGCCTGATGCAAGATGAGTGTATTCTTGTGTGTTAGAAAAAATAAGAAAAGAGGTGCTTGCAGAAGAAAAATAGAAGTTTCAAAATAGCTTGCGGAGATGTTAGAAATTGACTCTGCAAGATGGCTTGGAGAATTTTTTAAGGTCTTACTAGCTGGAAATGTGTCAAATTTACGTTTACTATTACGGTTCTGCAAAAAATATGGGGGTTCATTTTTAGATCACACTTATAGTTATAGAAATGAATTGGAGTATAAAAAGTTTGAATAAGTCACAAAGTCGTATTGCAGTTCTTGGTAAACTCTAAGCGCCTCATCACTCTTCGGTATATATTGAAATTGAACCAGGCCTTATTTTGTATTATTCTTTAAATTTTTAAATACGAATCAAACTATGGCGGGCAAATATTTAAAGATTTTGATTGTAAAATCATTTCATTTAAACACAAATTTGAAAATAATGCATCCGAGTTAGTTTCGAGTAATAAGTTTAAAAGCTAAGTAAAGTTACATTTTTTAAAGTCTAACTCCATATGATAAGTTACAAAATTGCATATTATAAATTTGACTTTATAACTTGGCTCAATTTTTGTCAAATATTGTTTTTAAGGAATTGTTCAAATTTTCATAAATTTCGGTATAGTAGAGCCGGACGGAATATAGCATGCAATCAAATAAACGAAACCAGAAGACATTTTTATTTTTACGCAGAGTAATTTCAAGCGGGGATTCCAAATAGCGTCTACAAGTGAACAAATAAGTTTAACGATTCTGACAAAAACTTGTTGAATTAGAATATAACTTTGTTTCGTCATATAACAATAAACATATGCATATGTTTTTTTGTTTAATATAAATAGATATTGACGAGATGATTATATAGCTTTAGGATATAGTTGTGTAATAAAGTCTTCTTAAAATAGAAATATACCAGATACCAGGCTTGTTTAAATATGATCTCACTTTTGTCTTGAAGATAAAAAGTCTACATATCAAAGGAAGTCATCCAATTTACCGACTTCGATTTATTGAATCACATCGAGCATTAATCCCATTCAAGATTTAACCATACGCAAACCAAATAATGTAAGCCCTCCAGAAATCCAAAAGATTCAGAAATCCTTCCACATGAATCGTCTACCATCGCATCGGTTTTAAAACAAACAATAACTAAAAAAACAAAAAGAGGTATCTCTTTGGGAAACAACGTACAACAATACAAAACAAAAACAACAGCAACTAACTATGAAAAGCCCACAACAAAAGGATTGAGGACGCCATCCATTACGCCCTGCACCTTTTATCGGGAATTGGGAATTGATGTTGGATGAACCGAGCGTGTGGACTTGTTGAGGAATGGAATATAATATTTGAAAGACACAAAAAACCATACATACCTATACCTACCTATAGAAAAATCGAGAGCGTTAACATGGCAACAAAGGTGTCCCGCAGTGCTATTGAAATTATTATCAGCGCGACTAAGACTGAGACCAACCGAGAACCGAACCGAACCGATACCGTGTTGTTTTCAAAGGAGTGATTTTCAAGGAATATAATAAGATAGTGGTGTATAGCTTAGCTGGTGGAATACAACATGTGGATGATATAGGTATTTTATGGTTGAATAAAGAGACAATAAATTCCATTTGAAAAAAAAAAAAAAAAAAAATGAGGGAGGAAACATATTGCCACCGTGTTTCTTAACCTCGACTTATAATTTGAAATGTTGACAATAGGGGTATCTATTCATATAATGATCTGTGGTTTTGTTAATTTTTCAGACAAATTTTAATGTCGTTCATATCGTTCATAGCTCAAGACTTAAGATTATATAAACGGCAGTAAATGTAAAGAGCAAGTGATAAGGATAATCAACTCGTGATTTTGTTTTTATTCCCTCAGAATTGACGGTTTGAATTGGCGATTTTAAGCTTTAGTTCTTTATAACTCCTGAAAAAATATTGAAACATAGATTTCTTATTTTTACTTTGTTTATTTTGATGCAAATAAATTCTTGAATTTTTTTTTAAACAATTTTTGTTTCAAGTTGGAATTTTGTTATTTTAATTGGTTAAAGTCTGTCGTGGAAAGAAACAAAAAAGTAAAAGTAATATCTGCTAAATTACTTATGCAGAATATGATTACAAACGAAAAATGGTGCGAAAACAGGTATTCTTTTAACACGAATTTCCCTTGAAGTGAATATAAAAGTAAAAATTGGATAATTAATGGTTCTCAAACAAAGTTTCACAAACAAAATTCTTAGAAAAAGTAAAAAATTAAAAACATTTTGCAAATACTTTATTATTATCTTAGCTTTTATTGCCTTATCTTTAAAATTGTATACAGTTTTAGCTTAACAAGTAAGCTTACCAAGTTTCATCTAAAAGATCCTTAGCTGGTCAAGTGATTTTGTATTTAAGCTCAGGGTTTGTAATCCATATGTGAACACCGGTAGAATAGCGGCGTTAAAGAGATATTTCCGGGCTTCTATACTTTGGTCTAGTTCTAAAATCTGTTTTAGGTTCCAGAATTGTTTCTGGCTGTTTGTGATGAGTCTGTTAGTTTCTTTCTTTTCTTGATCTTTAAAAGATTGTATTTGTCCTAAGTATATGTAGTCTTCCACGCATTTAATTTTTTCTTCGTCCAGAATTACATCTTCTCTGATGTGGCTTGTCATAACTTTTGTTTTTGTTTTGTTAATTTGAAGTCCATAGTTTTTGCATATGCTATAGTTATTCCTGTTGTCATCTCCTGTACCTATTTGTACAGCTCTTGTAGAAATAATAACTTTATCGTCTTCAAATCGAAGGTTGTTTAGGAGTAGTTCATATATCCTTATACCATATTTTGTCTTCCAGTTCGTATTTTGAAAAATATCCTCTAAAACTGCACTAAATAACAGTGGTGAAGTTGGTCCCCTTGTCTTACATCTCTGGTTATTTAAAATTTAAGTCCTGCACTCTTTGTTTTTATTTGTGCTACATTATTTTTGTATATGTTTTTGATAGTATTAATAACGTTTGGATTCATATTTTGGTTGTTAAAGGATGTCCATATTGTATTTAGGGTTATCGGGAACTTCTTTTCCCATGGATTTGTTCCCATATTCGAAATATTGGTATCGGGAACTTTTCGAAAATGGGAAAAAAATTCCTATGGAAAAATATCTATCGGCAATTCTTTTTTCATGGGAAATCTTGTGTTTTTTCTGTCTGAATATTTCCCCATTATTTAGTGGTCGGAATTTAAAGCGGAACAAACAATGTAAGCAATTTTCAACAAAATAACTATGAAAATATTAGTAAAAATGTATCTTTTTAAGGTCGAATTCAACAAATACCCACCAAGTTGTAATCGGTTTTATGGAAAAAAACCGAGATATTGCTAATGGTTTCACAACAAATCGGTCTAAGGAAGATATATCAACATTTTGGAAAGAAGTTGAAAAAGAGCTTAACAGTTTGGGCCCACCAACAAAATCGATTTCTGAATGGAAAAAAGTAGGTGATAAGTTGATAACCATGATTTTTTTTCTTAAAAACAAAAATAATTTCAGGTATGGCTTGATAAAAAAAAATACGTGAGGAAGAAAATGTCGGAAAACAAAAGACAACAAAAAGCAACCGGTGGAGGCCCAAACAAAGAGTATAAATTCAGTGCGTTGGAGGAAACAATAATAAGAATTTGTGCCTTAGAAGAATCGGTGGAAGGATGCTCAGATGCTTTAACTTTTGGTCTACCTTCATGTAGCAAAAAGAGAAAGACAGACGGTAATCCAAATCGAATCGTCGATAGTGAAAATTGTCCAAATTCATCATCAGTCAGCCGTTCTGTTGAAGTGTTAAAGGACAAATACTTCGACGAGAATGTTATGTTTGCTATGATAATGAATGCAACTGAACCGAAGGAGCAGGACATTGAAACAAATGATTCCCATATAAACAGAACTTCAACTCCTCGTCCTACAAAAAAGCCACAAAAAGGCATAACTTGTGACGTCGCTTTGGAACGAGAAATCGAAATTCAAAAACAACTCTGCAATAAGGTTGAAGAGGCAGTTGAGGCTATGAAGCGACACCAGAAAGAAACGGAATACCATTCCAAGAAAATATGCAGGTCCATTGACAAAATTAGTGAGTTTCAGAAGAAGATGTTGGATGAAACCTCAAGGCACAACCTTGAAATGGAAGCAATGAGAATGCAGGAAATTAAAGCAAAGCTTGAGTTCCAAAAACGATTACTTGAAATCGAGGAAGAAAAACTAGAAAAGTTATAAGTTAAACATAATTTTATTTTAATTTTAAAAGTGCCTTTTCTTGTGATGAATTTTTATTTTTGTTTTGTTTTTTTTTTTTAACTTATTTTGTATGCTAAGTTTTATTTATGAAGTCATATATATTTTTTGTTTTTATTATCACTTAAGTACGAAATACACCCATAAGTAAATGAATACCAAAAATAAATGTGTTTTGATTAGCTTAGAAACTTAAAGTCTATTTCCTATTTCTCTTCTTATACGTTTTGCTTGGTGATTGTATTCTGTATCGTTTATACCAAAATCTTCACCTCTATTATTGGTGTCGGTGGAATTGTCTTCATCATCTATAAATTCAGTACTCACATTAACTGGAAAATCGCTTTTGAAGTGGATGCACATGTTGTGTAAGGCGCAGCATGCATTCACTATTTTAATTGCTTTTTTTGGAAGGTAGTGCAGCTCTCTTGCACCGAGCAGACACCTCCATCTTCCTTTAAGGACCCCATTCGTCCTTTCAATTATATTTCGGCATCGAGTATGGGCTTCATTAACCTTGTACTGTTCGATGGGGTGTCAATAACCAGGGTTCCAAGGGATATCCAGCATCACCTGTTAAAAACTTTGTTGAACAAATATAATAATTGTTTTATTTAAAAGATTATTACCCAATAGCCAAGAATTTCTGTCACCATTTAAATATTTTTCTTCCAGCCAGGATCGCAGTTCACTTACTCTCCAAATAAATGAATCATATGATGCTCCAGAGTGTGAAGCATCTATCGGGTGATTTTTTAAGAGCTTGAGAACTTTTTTTAAAAAAAAAACGCATACAATTTGCAAAATCTCATCGATTCTTTATTTGATTAGATTAGATTGGTCCATGACATTTACTTTTTGAAGATAATTTCATTTAAATGTTGACCGCGGCTGCGTCTTAGGTGGTCCATTCGGAAAGTACAATTTTGGGTAACTTTTTCGAGCATTTCGGCCGGAATAGCCCGAATTTCTTCGGAAATGTTGTCTTCCAAAGCTGGAATAGTTGCTGGCTTATTTGTGTAGACTTTAGACTTGACGTAGCCCCACAAAAAATAGTCTAAAGGCGTCAAATCGCATGATCTTGGTGGCCAACTTACCGGTCCATTCCTTGAGATGAATTGTTCTCCGAAGTTTTCCCTCAAAATGGCCATAGAATCGCGAGCTGTGTGGCATGTAGCGCCATTTTGTTGAAACCACATGTCAACCAAGTTCAGTTCTTCCATTTTTGGCAACAAAAAGTTTGTTAGCATTGAACGATAGCGATCGCCATTCACCGTAACGTTGCGTCCAACAGCATCTTTGAAAAAATACGGTCCAATGATTCCACCAGCGTACAAACCACACCAAACAGTGCATTTTTCGGGATGCATGGGCAGTTCTTGAACGGCTTCTGGTTGCTCTTCACTCCAAATGCGGCAATTTTGCTTATTTACGTAGCCATTCAACCAGAAATGAGCCTCATCACTGAACAAAATTTGTCGATAAAAAATTTGTCGATAAAAAAAAACCGAACACTGATTTTGGTAATAAAATTCAATGATTTGCAAGCGTTGCTCGTTAGTAAGTCTATTCATGATGAAATGTCAAAGCATACTGAGCATCTTTCTCTTTGACACCATGTCTGAAATCCCGCGTGATCTGTCAAATACTAATGCATGAAAATCCTAACCTCAAAAAAATCACCCATTACAAATCTAATTTTCATCTCGTCGTCGCAAACCTTAACATAGATTAAATTAAATTGAGAAAAAATAACAAAAAAGAAATCTTACAAGTAAGACGTTCAAACTAAAATATCCTTTCCTGTTGTAATATACATAAGTGTCTGTTTGTTGGTGGGGCAATTATTTTAACGTGAGTGCCGTCTATGCAGCCCACTACCCCAGGTATTTTATGTTTTTCGTAAAAGTTCAATTTTGTTCGCCTCTTTTCTTCGTCGCTCATTTTAGTTTTGATAAATATGGGGCAAATTGTGGTCTCAAAAAAACCCAAGACATTTGTCAGGACTTCCGAAAAAGAAGATTGAGCCAGCCCAACCTCATGATCTTTTCCTACGCCCGTCTGGTATCCACCTTCGGCAAAAAAGCGTAAGCATGCACTTAGCTTGACTATAGGAGGAATTGCTATTGGTTTCTTGGTTTGAGGGAAGAAATTAGATAGCATATCAAGCAAATGTTAAACAATTGCTTGTTTACTCTATAATAGCGTTGAAATCTGTAGAAGAAAAAGATAAAATCATTGTTTTTTTCTATCTATAAATATTTTTACTTACAGTGGCTGTGGCAATTCTAATGGATTTGAATGATCTCTTAAACTTCGCCTTATGGATCTTTGTTCTCTTCGTTGTTCTCGTTGTATTTCATCGATTAATAATAAATAGGATATTTTTAATTAACGATTAGGTCTAGGATGAAAACAAACAATTTTGTTCACTAAGAACCGACTGTCAAATCATTCCAAAACTATGTTCGAAAATTAATTTATTATTTTCATGTTGGCAAAATTTGTTCCCAAGGAAAAAAAATTCCGTGGGGAATTCCCGATAGTAGGAACTTGTTCCCGGGAAGGGAAAAATTCCTAGGGAAAAATATTTCCCAAGGAATTCCCGATATGGCTGATTATGTTCAACAGAGTCAAATATTTAAAATATTTAAAAAGCCTATCTAAATTTTCTCCATTTAATATACATTTTGATTGTTCTACTGTGAGTGTAAGATAACCAAAAAACAACAATCTCAGCTCTTTAAAAAAAAGCACAGTGCAAAAGCAAAAAAAGAGTGATGGTGTTGTCATAGTTGAGTTCAGGGATACCGCTTTGTTGTGTGCATTCGTTATGTTGGTAAAGGTCAAAAGTTTTCACCAAGTTACAGCGTAGAGTTCTTAATGCGACGGAATATCCGAATTTATTAACATTTTCTGCCATGGTATTGATCAAACCTTTTGCGACTGTTTTTCTAAACGGCATCCCATTAAACTTTAGTTTAATGTTTTCAACTTAAACTAACAATGTATGTATATCATTTACTACACAAATTGTATAGAAAGATTATAATAACATTTTAGATAATCTAATAATATTTTTCCTACGATTCGGATATTGAGAACAGTCCGTAATTGAGGCTTACAGTAACGACGAAATAATCGGTCCCTAGTAGCAACTTAGAGAATAATCGGCCGACCTAAGCCTTATCCATCATCAACTTAAAAGAAGGTAGCCGCTGAAGTTGGGAGTAAAGATCCCTGTCTCTACCAACTAACTTCAGAATAAACAGGTGGCCTGTCGGTCTTATAAATACTTAGAAGAAATGAATGGCTGAATGAATGTGGTTAAGCAGAAAGATATTTTAGGTTACAAAAATTACAAGATGGTCCTGTTCTCGATCTACTTACTGTGCCCTGGAATTCTTTCCATTAATGTACATAAGATTTTTTGATTCTTCATGGTGATTATTATTTTCGATTTTTCAAATATACAATCGATTTAACAATACATATTTCTTAAGTTTGAACATTTGGAGGAGATTCGGAAAACAAGAAAATGTCACCTGTAAAAAGGAATATGCTTATTATGCTTAAATCTACAAACTAGATTCCTGCTGGCAAGTGCGCAACTACTCGTATATCGTCTAAAATATTGCAAAATGCTAAGAACACAGCCCTGTTATTCCGGATACGGTCTCAAACCATTCCGATATGAAAGATCCATTACAAACCTTCTTTCGAGTATTATTGAACACAATACTGCTGAACAATTCGTTCAGCGTGATTTTGAAAAATATTGCTTTTCTATCGATAGACTCGAAACATAAGGTTAAGCTTCTTGCTTGTTCCCAAGTATCGATGTGCAATTGTGCTTAGTTTAAATATGTTAACTACTGTTGAGTAGTTTCGATGAAAAGTTGGCTGAAATTCTCGTGGTACTTTTTTTCTCCCTACCCAAGTATTTATGGATCGTAAGAGGATGTTGGGGAATATTTTGGAGCTTGCATGAGATTCCTCTATTGTCACTGGGAATATTAGCATTAATTTTGTTTAGTAAATCTGAATTGAGGTATAATCCCGGTTTTAAGAATATTGTTGAATAATGCAAGCAAGTGGCGTTTTTGCAAAACTTTAAGTTATAAAGGTGCTTTTTTGTAAAACTCGGTAGCTATACGGTCAGGGCCTAGTGCTTTTATTTTGTTTTGTATTTTTTTAGGCCAATCTCATAAGCCCATATATTGTTATTATTATTTTCAGTATTTTAGTGATTGTATCCGGTTTAGATGAATACCATTGTTTGTCTTAGTTTAACGAAGAATTGTATTTTTGGTGCAGATTCTGAGAGTAGAAAACGACAACAAACTATGAAGCCAAAAAAGTTAAAATCCAGTCCAATCCAATAATAATGAAAATATCATAGAATAGGTTCAAAAAATTATAGGCTTACATAAAAACCAAACATTGACACTTACTCGTAGTTATTGTTAACAAAATTTTGGTCAACCTTTATGCGCTAAATTTGTTAAAGTAAAATGTTAAGGATTTTTCAATGACTAGCTGTAGCGTGAAAAGCTGATCGTTTCCCCAACTCAATAATAGCCTTAATCGAGTGTTGTAAATTGTTTTGGCATCGAAGCATAATTTGTGTTTCCTTGAGTCACCGTCTTAATGCACAGCATTCACAAAATTTCAAGATTCGAAATATCTGTGCAGTTTTAATTGCAGCAAATTAATGAAGAAAAATTGCGACGCGGCCCCGTCTTCGTGTTCACTTGACCCTGACAGCATCTGTATGCAATCTGCATGTTGTTTTCTTTCAGTTTGCATTCATTCAAAACATTCGTTTTCGCGTTTCCCGAAAATAGCTCCAATCCGTTTCGACACATAATTTCTTCTATGGTTTCATTAGCTCGTTGGTTGAGAGCTCATAGACCCAAGAGACATCTTTTATTTTTTGGAATCCTCATTTTTGTTGTGCGTGCATTTAACGAATTGTTAAGTCAATTCGGTTGACATTCCTCGTTCATCACGGCACTGCCAGGCATATATCATTCCGATATGTTAAAGCTTCATGTTCGTACCACACGCTTTGTATGCAATCGGTGCGGTGCGGCGGCACAGCGATACAAGATGCACAACGTTGCCAATATTTGAAAGGAGTATCTATAGATATGTAAGTATATAGATAGTCATGCACTGGTACAGTGAACATCAGTGATATTTCTGTTGAAATTCTAAGATACTCCTTTCCTTTCGAAAAAGAATTGGGTATTGCATAGAATTTCATTCATGCGTTGCACAAACGCACCAAGTTAAAGTGGCAAATAATTGTGTTGCATGTGCGGCGGGTAATTTTGTAATTGCTGACTGCCGAGTTCCATTGTTGAAAAAGACGACGGATTTATGGACTGCAATTAGCTTGGAAGGCGTGTAATAAATTGGCGTAAATTTGTGGGATGGCGCGCACAAATGGCCGCCACTGACTATCGTTAATGGGGTGCAATTGGTAAAAGAACATTTTTCTGTATGAAATTATAAGTTTTGTATAAATTGAATTAAAAAGTGAACGAAGCATACAAGTAAGAAAACATTTAAAATGCTATTTCGACTTTATATTTTTATAAAAAAGAGAAAAGGATCTGAAATTCTTCAGGTGGGATACGAAAGAATTTTTGATAAGTAAGCAATACTTTTGATAAGGATTACTATACAAAAACAAAATGCATGCGTGAAGTAAAAATTTGTCATAAAATGTTTTCATAATTAAAAAATGTTTAAGGATAGCTTTCTAAGTATCAAAAAATAAAAACATATATTGTGTATTTTCAAAAGAAATTTAGAAAATTACAGAAAAATTGCTTACCGAACTGAGTACGTTAGTGGCTTTAAGTATTTCATACACATTATCATAGCATCCTACAGCATACTGTTTAAGTTAATATCTTTATTAAAAGTTATCGTAAGGTACGTGATTTAAGCTTAATAGGAGACTTTAAGCAAAGTATTCAAGGTAAGACAATTGGGAGAAGTTCTGCTAAGTTCGAATCCAGTTTGCAAGGAAATAACAATAGAACATTTAAAACCCAGACGATATTATACTAAACCAATTCAAAATTGAGCAATTAGGAATGTTTTTAATCTACAATTTAGTAATCCAAAAAAATGGTAAGTTAATGAAAATTGACTAAAGTGTTTGATTTATTGTAAATAAAAAGAATGAACAAAAAGAAGCAATTATCAATTAACGTTCAAAATATACGAATGATAGGATTTTATATTTATAATCAGGAGGAAAAGAGGCTGGGATGCGATGCAGACTGAAAACTTCACGTTTGAAAACTTCACATTTTCCAAATGCAATGGCTGCATTTGGAAAATGGCTTTGATTGTATTTTGTTGGTACATGAAACATCACACCTTCCATGCGTTTCAACAAACTTTGGCTAGTGAACACCTAGAAACTGGTTCTCCTTTGCCGCTGGTTTTTTTTTGCATTATAGAGATTCGTTATCATGTGATTTCTTTTCAGACCACGTTTGTCAACAGGTAAATCCATTTTTAAAAGTCCTAGAGTAACGCATTTTTATACTCCATCAGAAGGGATATTTTTTTATTCTCTTAGGCGCAAACGATAACTGAGTTTACGAAACAAATTTGCCTATAGCATTCCCCAAAAAGGAGATGCCACAACGTCTTTGACCTGCGGTCTAATTTATAAGCGGCCCGAAGTTGATCAGTGTGATCCATGAATGTATTATAGTCTTTTACGACTTTTGAATAGCTTACTTTGTGTTGTACTGCCGATTTATTTCTTCTTGAAGCCGTTGAAACATGGTAGTTTGAAGCCAATAAGACCGTCTTGGTGTCTTTCCACTTATAAAAACTGATCCGATCTTTCGAAGATCAATAGTCGAATTTTCCTCCTTTCATGTTGTTGTCTTCTTTCCATTTTTTGGGGTTGCCATTTCTATATCATCGAATTGTACCACAAGCTTTAGTTTTTTCGGTTTTTAATTTATCTTATAATCTTACTGATGAAAAGTAGTTATCAAAGAAAATGATTTTTTGTTTTCCAACTCTTTTTCAGTCATAGACAAAACTACTCTTTCATTAAGACCATAGCTCTCGTACTGACTCTCCAATTTCTCGTCCTTTTCTTAGTAAACTAAGAATTTCTTGATATAACCAAGTTGATCCGCTAAGCAACAAAATTTGTATTCTCGCTTTATAGGCTTAATGGGATTGTACTGTTTCATTGAATTTCTTGCCTTGAAAAGATTCATTGATTCGTCAACAGAAAGTTGTCTTGTCCAATAGTACTTTTGAACTTTTCATTTAACTAATCTCTCATCGGCTGAAGCTTGTAAAGTCGATCCGTGTTACTTCTTTGAATAAGGATGTTGTGATTTATATGCAAATTACTCAAAATTGCATCAAATCTCTTGCGGCTCTTAGTTTTACCCACCATCGAAACTTCCAAATCATCACTTTCAATCCAGAAGTGCCACCAGCTGGGTGATTTATGGTAACCCATAAAAAATGTGTTCCTATGAAAGCCAGTAACTTACCCTTCTTCAAATCCAACACCTTACTTTTTTGAACGGCGTATAGATTCGATTGATAAAGAATATTATCAATCACATTTTCCAGAAAGAAGACACAAAATCTGTTACACTAACGCAACTGTCAAATAAACCATCCACCGGCAGAACATATTCAGGAATATCTGGTGCACAATCTTAAGCTTTCCATTGGCGATTTGGTTCGATTTCTGGTGTTTCTTTTTTTGGAGTGACTGCATCCTAGACGGTTATCCAAAATTTCCTCATCATCAGCGAACAACTGATCAACTGATCTGGTTCCTCATTCGTTCCGGCAGCAGCTCTTGTCCTTGAACAAATAGTAAGTACATCCAATTCATCTTCGGATTCTAGGTCAGTGTCTTCATTATTGTCCAAAAGTACCTCCTCAACCACACACACATCTCTCTAAGATCAATGGATTAAGATTCAAGGGACAACAAAACGTGGAGAAATATAAAAATTATCAATTCGCCAAAATTGTAGCAATTACAATAACATCCTATGGGAAGTTAATAATTTTAAAATTTTTCCGAAGTTTTCAAATTGATTTAAAAACCAGATATCTTTTTCTTTTCAGGTAATCTTAAACTAAGTTAATTATTCTATAAAATAGACTATTTTAATTCATATTCATTATTCACCAATTAAATTCACTAATTATTTATTAATATTATGCAAACCCAAAAGTATAGAACATTTACCAAAGTCAAGGAAGATTTAATGCTCTTCAATTCCTGTTCATTATTTTTCACCTGTTATCTTAAGTTTCAACTTTTATAGTTTCTAGCCATATGCCCCCATGTTATATTTCATTCCCTTCCAAACTCATGCCTTCAATAGATCATAGGCCTTTTAAAACAAACAACAAAATTGTTACATTTAAATGGTGATGTTAATGGAACTACCAACTTCGTAATTAGCGGCATTTTTATTTTAGAGCTCGTATCTTCTGTATATCGTGCTTCTGCAATTTATCACCTGTGACATTTCACATTTTTTCGAGAATTTCGATTAAGAATTTATGCATAAAAAGAAAAAGCAAACAAACAGAATAAAATATACTCACACGCAAAGACGCATCGAAATATCATACTCATGAATAATTCATAAGGCTCTCTTCTCTAATAAAGACAGTCGGGTAGAAAAGGGTTACGAACTAACTAATTAAAAAAACGGACCCAGAACTTATCTGGAAAACTCAAAAAACGACTCAATAATTGAATTGCCAAAGGGCAGTCGTTGGTGGACCCTTAACATGATATTATTGACCGTATCTAAATGAGTGTCCCACAAGTGGCTATGTTTGTGTGTCATAAAACTAAATGAGTCGTATACCATTTGTGGCGAGTTTCATGTCCCAAAGATCCATAAAGCTACTTCTAATGAGATAAAAAGATCATCGTTACGATCGAACGGAAAAAAAATTTCTAGTGGATCATCACCTCGACCTGAGGCAAACTTACAATAACCGCATCACTGATGGCGATCATCGTCATCCGTTGTTGGCAGACTTTAAGAATAATATTCAAGACTCTGGGCAAGACTCCAGGCAAGGCACTCGTCAAACTGGACAACTTTTTGTTAATTTAATTGGGAAGGAATCTTATTAAAAAGCATAGAATGCAATTTGTGAGACGATTTGTTGCTGGTATTCATGAGGTGCGAGTAGTAATAAAAATTCTTAGCTTGATGTCCAGTTTTGTTTTCTACATCTAATGAGAGCGTTTAATGAGCGAGTAAGACATTTGAGTTGGAGTCGAGTTAAATTGGCCGTAAGTTTTAACATTTTATTAAGGTACTTTTTTTTTGAAGCCTGGCATTCCACCAAGGATGTATTCTGATGAAATTTTCTTGTATAATTTAAAAATCAAAGAAACATTAACCTCGTACAAGAAATTGTTTTTCAATGAAGACATTACAACATGAATTTTTAAGGAAATTTTCATTTTACTACTGAGCCTTGATTAACGCCTCAAAATAGATACGATTTAAATGTTGAATTAAGGAAATTACTTAGTATGAATGACGATGGGGATTTCAATTGCAGACTTAGGAATTGGGGTTGGCTGAGAGCAAATGCATGTGAAAATACATTGAAAATCTTAATTCCAAGCACTCCTTTGACATTTTGTTTCCACCTCATCTTTTATTCTGCAAATAACAGGGACAATCCTTCAACCATAGATTTATATCTGACAAATATGCCGGGGTTATTTACTGAACCTATGATTTTAAATGAAATGAGCTCGGATCATTTACCTGTTGCTATTAATACTTTCCCTTCACCTTTGAGTGGAAGCAATTAAACTTTTGGTTTCAAAAATGCTAATTGGGTAACATTTTAAAGTCGAATAAGACCAAAACTTAGTAGGTACATATACACTATAATTCAAATGAAAATTTCAATTAATCTCACATTTATCAAAATGGTGCATTATTCACATCTGCTATTGTTGAAAGTGTTGAACGATCTGTTCCTAAAAGAAAGATCAAACTTGGTAGTACTAGTCTTACCTAGTAAATTACTGGAACTGATTAAAATACGGAAACCAAGTGGATAAGAAAGAAATAAATACTTAACTGATATAAAAATTCTTACTGCTTTCATAAAAGAAAGTATATCCACTCAGAAATAATTCCTGGAACCAAAAACTATTAGAAATGGACAAGTCTAGCAAACCTTTTTGAAATGTACCTAGTAATAGTAATTAAGAAACGTAATTGCCATATTCCTGAACTAAAGATAGGAAACCAAATTATGATGCCGGGCACTGAAAAGGCAAATGCACTGCCTGAAACATTTTGTAATAATCAATTGTTAGCTAGCTGTACTACAGGTTACATTTTAGTTGAATCTTTAGTTTCAAACTTAATTAATTTGATCAATAATAATGATACACGAGTAGATCTACTTACAATTGACGACATAAAGGACGTTTTGATTTCTTTGAAAACACGAATTTAGTGGGTTTTGACAAACTGAAAAACGTGTATTTAAAATTAAAAGGATCCGGCTTTAGATTTTTACAATCATTGTTTAACTCGTGTCTTCAGTTTGGGTATTTTCCAAGCGAATGGAAAATTGCTATGGTTATTCATATTTTAAATCCTGGAAAAATTGCAAATATGCAAGTTAACTACCTACAGTCCAATAAGTTTACTAAGTTCTTTAAGTGCTTTGAAAAAATAACGATCTTTACTGAGCGAAATAATATTTTACCCCCCGAACAGATTAATTTTTGCCTTCTCACAGCCCTGTTCATCAAGTCCATCATATTACAAACCATATCAAGAGAAATGATTTCATTTTAAAAAGTACAGTATATTGCTCGATGTAGAAAAGGCATTAGATTTTGTTCGTCATGACGGACTTCTTCATAAGATGTTTGCTCTTGGCATTCCCATGTGCCTAATAAAAATTGTAAAGTCTTTTTTGTACCTACTCAATAAGATGTATAGTGTCTGTAAACAATTTTGTATCTGATATGTTTACTTGTGTGGCAGGTGTTCCTCAGGGTTCTGTTTTTGGTCTAATTCTTTACACTGTTTTCATTCATGACTTTCTTAGACTCCTACGCTGCGAAACAGCTATTTTCGCTGATGATACGTGTATATTGTCCACAGATTCAATTGCTTCAATAATAGAAAATAATTCGCAATTTGCCCCCGGGCCCGGGATTTTCTAGGGGCCCGTAAAATTAAAAGCAATGAGGAGAGTGTTTTTTTTTCAATATAGGTAGTCTAAATTCATCATCAACATACCTATTCCCACTTATTTTTAGGGGCCCGAAAATTTAAAATCATTTACGCTTTCGCAATCGGGCCCCTGTTTGCATGTTATCTACCAATCTTTCAGTTACAAGCTTGCCGATCTGGGCCCCTGATTATTATTGGCGTACATTTTTGTTAATATTTAATGGAAAATTGGGCAACTCTGAACTATTGAAAGAAAGTTATAATAAATTCTTTCGCTTTTCTTACTTAATTTAACGTAAATTTCAAATTTGTTTTATTTTGAAAATTTTTAAAATCAAAATAAGGGGCCCGCCAACTTAAAACAATACACAAATATTTATTTCGGTTTCTGTTTTATAAAGTTTTTTGATTCGGTTTCGGGGGACCGGAAAATCCCACGCAAACGTTTTTCAATTGTGGTTTCCGTAATATTAATTAATTAATATTTTGAATAAATTGTTTACTGAAGATTCGAAGGATATCAAGTCACTTCAAAGTGTGTATATTAAACCAGCCATACAAAAATAGCAAGGAATTCTATATATAATAATATTGGACATCATTTTCTTCCTTGGCGAAAGGGGACTAGGACTACGAGGCGATAGCAATCTCATTGGAGAGCCAAATAATGGACATTTTTTGTTTAGCAGCAGTGCTCAACGTTGGGAAATTCTTAAGAAAAATGTTCCCGGATCCCTTCACAAACTTTTCAATACAAGATGGTCAGCTAGAATTGAGGCAGTGAAACCATTTGCAAATTATCTGAAAAACCTTAGAACATCATTAGAAGCCTTAAGTGATATTAATTTAACTGCTGAAGCTCGAAGAGATGTAAATGGCATTTTAAAATATATGCACAAATTTGAATGCGTCCTGATGTCTTTGATTTAGTGCAAGGTTCTTAGCGCTATAAATAAAGGAAGTTTCCTTCTTCGAGCCAGAAACAGTACTATTGACGTTGAAATTCGAGATCTCGACAACTTGATCTTCATTTGAACATTATTCGAAACGGATGAGATCAATTTTTATCTGAATGCAAAGCAGTTGCTACTGGATTGGGGATGTTCCAGAATCGTTTCCATCGAACCGAAAAAGGCAATTAAAGAGACATTTTGAAGAAAACCGAGGAGCTGGAAAGCAAATAGAAACAGACGAAGAAATAAATTTCAAGAGAAACACCTTTTACGTCATAGTTGATTCAAATATATCTGGAATTTCTCGTCGGTTCGATACGATGAAAAATTTTAATGCTACATTTTCATTTTTATGACAGTTTTCAACAATGGACGAACGTGAGATTAAAAGTCTTCGCTACAAGGTTCATCCAAAAGTATAACTCGCATGTGTCTCAAGGGTTTAAAGAAGAAGTAATTCATCTGAAACACATTTATGAAGCCAATTTTGAAACAGAACTTCCGTCAATGAGTTTGCTCAGTGCTATTTATTCCTAGAACTTGGAGACGATTTTCCCCAACATTTGTGTTGCTCTCCGTGTGTTTTCCATCATACCTGTAACCGTAGCTAGTGCCGAACGTTCATTTAGCGTCCTTGCCAGAACAAAGAAGTTTTATCGTTCGTGCTCATCACAAGATCGTGTTTCCAGACTTGCTACACTATGCATCGAAGCACCTTTGGCAAGGAAATTGAATTTCGACGCAATTATAAGTTGTTTTGCTGCTCAGAAAGCTAGGAAAGCTCGTTTGCCAAAAGAAAGTATTTCATTGAATGCAAACTAACTATAATAAAACATTGTAATAATATTTTAATATAAAGAGAAACAATAAAGAGTATTTAATGTAAAACTTTGAAAATAGGTACTTAGTTTTTTTTTTAAAGACAAATTTGAAATACTTTTACTTCGCTCTATTTTATTTTCATAGTAGGTAATAGATCTTCATGCTATTTTTTTGTAATAGTCAATCGACCGTATCATCAGTTACTAACATGTAGCTGGCAATATCGAATTGAATGTATGATTTTGTTTGGATTCTGATCTAATCGCATGTAAAATTATTTTTTATCCATCCTCCATTTCAACTAAACTGGACGATACCCGTAAGAATGATTTGATGATTAACACTTTTTTCGGTTCACTTTGCAAACAAAAAATGATTATTTCCGTTAATTCCAACCAATTTCATGATATTCGTAATTGAAATTAGAACGTACCATATCAGTAGGCATGAACTTTAAAAAAGTGCTAAATTTTTCCGTCCCGGGCCCGGAATTCCTCTCGACGGCCCTGGTCATAGATTTAAAAGATTATTATTTATTGTTTAACTTTCCTACCTGTCTATGTATTTATTTATTTATTAAATTTCTAATTTATTTATTTTTCTATTTATTTATTTATTTGTTATTAGTATTATTTTATTTTATTTAATTTATTTATTAATTATTTATTCATTAATCTATTAATTTATTTACTTATTTGTTTATTTAATTACTATTTTATTTATGTAACTATTCATGTACTCGTAATATTTGTTGTTTATTATTTATTTATTTTTTTTTTTTTTTAATTCAAATTTTATTCAATATTAACTTATATCTACTTACATGCTAACAAAATTCAGAAAACTAGCCTAACTAATAATACTTAAATTTAACTTACTGGCCCTAAACGGGCGCTCTAAGGAATTCATGATTTCTTAAATTAATGCCTTTCGGCCTATGAACTAATTTTTTTTTTTTTTTCTTTTTTCGTTTATTTTGTTAGAAAATATAAAAAACTAACATCTTTATCGTTTATTTTATATCTTACATACTAAGTCCTTAAAATAAAACTTAAAACTACCCCTAACCTACCTACATACTACTTAAAACTAGAACGACCACAGCGGCATTTTTATTTTTTTATTATTTATTTGTGCATTTGTATTGTCATTATTGTTATTTGCGTATCGATGTTCTTTTTCATTTGTTTACTGCATTAGATTTCTTCTAGTTTTTGTTTTTTTTTCATTCAAAAGTCATTAATTTAATTACCGATCTTGTTACATTAATGAAATCACTCTTATATTGTACTTATTGTCTGGTCTGAAAGTATGCGGCTCAATTCCAGAATAGTTGGCACCAAGATTGGACAAACCTGCAAGTGGAGTGTGTTATTACCATCAACCAGCTAGGATCAAAAAATTTAGCACTAAAGAAAGTATTTTATGAAATTATCCAGCTAACGGATGGAAACGAAAGGCATGTTTTCAAAAAAAAAAGCACGCATCATCAACGGGAAGGTCGTTTTACTCGAAAGTCACTTACAATCTGAATGAACGGAATTGATTTACTCCGAATCACTCAGTAAATTCCAGCATCACTATTTTCAAAGCAAGATGGGAGATTCTGGGACTCAACTTTGTTCCTCATCGCAGTTATTTGAAAGCTCTGCAACAAGTAAGAAGATTTAAGCGCTCCGTACAATTGTTTTAGTTTTAGCTAAATTCCAAGTAAATCCAAGTAAAGTAATCAAAAGTAAACTCTTTGCGTTTCTCCCATACTCTACTTTAGAACAAATTTGGTTAGCATAACAAAGGTTATATTGAGCCAACTTTTAAATATAGACAAATGCTATTGCCGACTTTTTTGTAGAACTCTAATAAAGTTGAAAAATTCTGTCACACAAAACTTTAATCGTTTCCGCAGCGCACGCAGTGGAAGCTTTCAAAAGGGAACAAAATTCCCGAATTTGAAACATTCTTTATTGGTGCTCCGATCCTATTATCCTTAGTGTGATGTTTTATAGCCTTTAGCCTTCCTCAATAAATGGGCTATCTAACACTGAAACAAATGTTCTAAGCGGACAAGTAGTTCCTGAGATTAGCGCGTTCAAACAAACAAACAAACAAGCTCTTCAGCTTTATAATATTAGTATCTATAGATTTACAATGAATAAATCTAATCTTTAAAAAAAATATTAGTATTTAGGTGTTTTCAACAAAAAAAAAACAAAAGTTATGTTTTTAAGTAAAATTCAATTAAAACGAGATAAGTTTTAAGTGTCTCACTGATTTTTAAAAGTTATATGCAAAGCATCTTGGAATTTATAGCAAATAATACTGTTAGAAATTGGTTTCACTTTACAAAAGTGAAATAAGGCCAATTTTTTAAACTTGGCGTTATTTCACGACATAGAAGCTAACATCAGGGGAATTTTTCTATTCGTCGTTTCCAATCAAAAATTGCATGATTTTTTATTTGAAAATTCGGTGGTATTTTAGCTATAATTCGCGAACTAGTAAATCTGTTCCTGCAAACCAACATTTTTGAAGTCTGTAAAACAACAAATGATTATTTGATTACACCGCATACATCTTACAATCTAAATTTTTCGATGATCCATAAAATGGAAATGAACTAAAGCATACAAAGCTTTGACAATGCAACCATGTTTGAAAAATCACTAGTTTTAAGAAAATATTCAACAAATTAAATTTTGTAAATCCGTAGCTAAGACAGAAACAAGAAGAGGATGGTTTCTTACATGCAAATAAACGATACACTAGAGTTAAGTAAATATAAAGAACTATAAGAATAAACGTGGCAAATCTCAATCCTTCTTAAATGGTGAGACTTTTTCCATAGGATACCAGAATCAGGATAAAAAAGGAACAAAATAAAACATAAATAACTAGGAAATAAGTTGTCTCTTATATTTTTTACAATGCATATCTATATATATGTTCATACATGTTTAGGTAGACTGACTCAGTCTTAGTTTGCGTGCCAAAATCT
This sequence comes from Eupeodes luniger, assembly GCA_951509635.1. NCBI lineage: Eukaryota > Metazoa > Arthropoda > Insecta > Diptera > Syrphidae > Eupeodes > Eupeodes luniger. The sequence goes on along the minus strand of OX608074.1, from coordinate 80,322,038 downwards.
AAGGTGACTCAAGGTGCCAAAGTACTTATCACGTTTTCACAAATTAATTGTGAGTTTCCACAAAATGATCGTTAAGCAAAAACAAAAACTAAAAAACAAGCGATCCTAAATAATTTCTACACATCATGCAAACAGTTTTTCTTTAAAACTATACACCTAAGGAAGTGAGTAGGTTAGGTACGAGTATCAGTTAAGAAGTAATTCAGCTTAAAAAAAGAGTCAATTAAGTGCCTCTTACCTGCCTGCCTGCTTTAAATACCTGTTGACATGCGATTATTCATTTTAATACATTTTGCGGTGCCTTAATCACTTCTTAAAGCAATTACTCTCTGTCACTTCAATACAATATGAGATCACTCAACATGTCTTGAGCCGGAGGAAAAATGTGTTTGTTTTTTTCTCCTATGAGTTTTAGATCTTAAGGGCTCATTGATTTCACTTACAACTCGTCATCCATGAAGGTGCATTTTTAATGTTAGTTAGTTATAATTTATTGTATTACATATATTATTTTAGATTAAGTCTCAGGGTATTTACGGTATGAAAAAAATATTATTAAAAGTTAGTTTCATGACTTGAACTCAAATAATTCTGTCAGTAAAAATAAATCTTAGTTGAAAGCTTGTGGTATCCTACGACTCTTAGAACTACCCGAGTATTGCATACAAATATGTATATTATTTTTTGGTTATGGTGATAGCAAAAGTTTTCAAAAGCTGCAAATTTAAATTTAAACTATGATGGTAGATATGTGGATTTCGACTTGTCTTTAAGGTAGATATTATAGCGCCATGTTTAATAGTAACCCTTCATATCAATTTAAAGTCAAATTTGGTTTACCTCAAGAGAGTCACCTCGGTCCATTGCTGTTTATTTCATATATTAATGTTTTTTTTTTCCCTGACCTGATAGACTTTTATTACTTCATACACTCAATGGCTTCCCTTGATAGATCTCCCATCTCTTTCTCGTCACATAGAATATTTGCAGCTTTGCTTTAAAACTGATGTGTTGAATGGAACGATTTCATGACTATATTATATTCTTTGTCCATTGAATTTCAATCTTAGTCAGGCTAGCTTAAGAAGAAATTTACCCTTTGGAACTATTTTTAGCAGATCGAAAACAGCAGTAAAAACATTCCAAAAATTGACGAAAGTTGAGATGTACAATTTTCAAAAACCACACCTGTGGTGTGCACATAAATAACTTTATTTGTGTTTTTCAAAAACTGACAAAGCCAATTAAAGGTGATCCTCGGCTTGCGCTGCCTCTTTAAACATAGACAAACATTTCAAACATACCTCTAGACCTGATCTCCAATAGATTTGTTTTGGTATTTAAAGATCAATTTTATTTTTCCCAATCCCAACACAAAAATCAGGTAGCATTTGAGAACTCACTCTTTGGTCATATTTATTTGTGTATTTTTTTTTTTTTCGACGCTACCATAACAAAACACTTAATTGACCTTTTATACCTTTCGTTTAACATCATCATTGCCATCACCGTACTTATAGAGCCCACATCACATCGTTCAAACACCAAAATCCAAAAGAACCTTTCATTATTATGTTTTCCTTTTAATTTTTCAAAACGAATATGAATATGATTCTGTCAAAATGGGCGGTCACGCCCATAATTCATAATGCAAGACTGTGGCGACCACAGCGCCAATGTTATTATTATGATCGTCAATGGACTGGACATGGACTGGACGACGACGACGTAGTGTGTGCCCTGGTGTGCATAATAACAATAAGAACTAAACAAAACAAAAACCCTCATTTTTGTACATAAGTTGGGTATATTTATGTTTTTTAAAATTGGCTCCTGACCTCCTGCAGCTAAAGAGGGATATTCAAGTAAACGAGAAAGATATCATGATACAAAGCCAAGGGATTCTGAGGTGAAACTCATTATTTGTTGGCGTTAATATGAGATGATCGACAGTGACGTTTGAATGAAAGGAGCAGATTAATGGACAGTGACGTCTGTCAAATGAGATATTTAACACTATTAGCTGGGTTCAAGTCAAAGCGTTTGCTGTGATGAATACAATGATAAGTGGCACAAATTTATGGATTTGTGCGCGAAATTGGTCATTGATTTAAAATATGATGAAAAGGTATATTGAATGGGGTAATATATTTGTACCTCAATTTATTCTTCTTATTTTGTTTTTATTAATGATTATCATATAGGTACTCGAATATCGTGTCGGTAAAGGTCGAAAGTATGACGATCTTAATCGAGAGACCACCTGCATGTTACGTTTACCACAACCACTTGTTAGGTAGGTCAGTCTTTGGACAGGCTTCTCATATCGACTTAACGATATTTTACGCTATAATGTGTCATAAGGCGCAACCTAAGAATTTGCAAAACGCAATGTACATAGTTTTAAACTTAGGATGTTGAGAAGAAAGTTTACTGAAGTTTGCTTACACCTTTTTTAATTTATTTCTTTCTTTCTTTTATTTTTTAAATAAATTTAACAACAGAAGTGCTGCACACTTATTCCGAAATAAAAGAATTAAAATTGCAATGACAATGACAATACAGTTGTCAGCTGTCAAAGCGTCACCTAAAAAGAAAATAGATCAATTCGGGCATTGTAGTCTGGCTTACGATATAAAGGGGAAGCAAAGTCTGAGGTACCATTGGATCATTTCTCTTAGTCTGTTTCTTTCCCATTTCAATTATCAATTGAACGGGTCTGTGTAAAGACTTAGACTTAGACTGATTTTATTCTAAACGTTTTCTTTACTCCAAAAAGTTTAGAATCTATTTATAGTGACCTCCCCTTGGCATTACACTTTGTTATCGATTTGTCCTGCTCTGACACCAGTTTTAAGTGCCTTGCACATGAGCAACGAACTGCGAACTGCGAATGGACGAACAAACGTGATTTTACACATTTCAAAAAGTCAATTCCACACAAAAACACATTTAAATTATAAAAAAACAATTGACACTAATATTAGGATAATAAAATTTGCATTTTGTTCTCTAAAACAAGAGAATTTTGTAAAAACAATTTGGTAGTAACGAATCGCAGTGTGGTTGCTGCGAACTGTCAAACTCTATTCGCGTTCCACATACCATCCACACTGCAACGAATAAATTGTTCGCGCTCAATTTAACCTCAAAATTATACCACTCTTGTTTTGTTTTTGTGTGAAAGATCATGGCTGAGGAAAGTATGGAGAAAAGGGTTGACAATTCGTCGCTACCTGCGAATAGAAATAAAACCTCATGTGAAAGAAAAGTCAAAATATGCGAACATCCACAGTTCGCAGTTCGTAGCTCATGTGCAAGATGCTTTAATTTACCGCACACTGACTGGATTCCATTTGAAGATGGATCGTGCCTTTAAACATATCGCTCTTTTTACAATTGGAACTATCTTTTCTCTATAAAAACATTCTTACTAACTTTCAGCAAACAAGCTGTAAAATACTTAAAAAATCGAATTTTTGATTTAGTATTTTCTTCTGACGCTACCCACCTGCCGTTTGCGATTTCAAGGAAACTTTGGTGGATTTTGCTCATTTACCTGCGGGGCCCTACTCTGTAATGCGTTTCGAAAGCCAATCCGATTCGAATCAGATATTCGATTTGTTTATGAATTCGTACTCTGTAAAATGTTCGAATCGAACAAAACAATCATCTAGTACTTTTTTTATTTAATGAATAGATTTGCCGAGTCTCGAAGTATTCCTCATGAGATGTGTCAAAGCAAAAATATAAAAAAAAATCAAAACAAATCACAAACAAGACCGTGAAGTTGAAATTAATTTTTAAAGAGAAAATATAAAATTCAATAAAAAGTTAATAAAATGGATTCGGTTGCGCTGTAGATGGATGAAGAAAATAGAGAAGAACGAGTTGAACGTAGAACAATACACAGCACACATGAATTGCACCATAATTTCAAATTGCTTTTGTTTGGTATGCACATTTTTCGCTGATGATTCCCTGTAATGAAATGTATTTTTGCTTAAATTTTGAATAAATTATTATTTCCTTACTAACATTTTATCTATTTCACACAACTTAACACAATTTTCATTTTGTATCCTTTAAAAACCACCTTAGAATTGCAATCTGTTACCTCTCTTGGTGTAGAAACTAAATTTCAGTTTTCGAACTCGGAAATGCATTGCCAGGTACGAAAAATCCGAATGCGGATTTGTCATTCCGTAAGTACTAGATTTCTTATCCGCATTAGAAATAGAGAGTACAAAATATTCTTTTTCGCAAATATTTGCTTTTGAAACGCATTACAGAGTCGTGCTGCTCTTGGGCTGTATATCATTGATACCATATGGCTTGGACTGAGCATTAATCCGTTTTTGGCTAATTTGTCTTCCTTTTCATTACCGTTAATGTCACAGTGTCCTGGGACCCAACAGAGGGTAACTGTGTTGGTTTCGCTGAGTAAAAGAAGCTCCTTACGGCGTTGCTATACCAGTCTTGACTTTGTGACAGTGGCAGATATGGCCTTGATTGCTGTTTGGCTGTCTATGCGTTTGTCTTTCAAATCGTGGGAAGAAAGATTCTTAGCGGCTTCAGAAAACGCTAGTACATCTGCTTGTTATGTTTTGCATTATGTACAAAAGTTTGCAAAAAACTTAAATTTGTTGTCTCTGGCTCTCAGTCCTTTTCAATGTGGTTAAAGGCGGATGGTAACTACTTACTCACTTTTCCCTTTTTAGATTTCAAAATATTTAGGTTCTTTTGTAGTGACTCAATTTTCATTCATGAATTCACTTCACTCCAAAAAAAAACCATCAAACGTAAATAAAAATTAATATGCCATAAAAATAATCAAAGTCCCACCCAAAGGTTGACTCCGGCTGTGCTAACATGGCTAAGAATAATCACTTCTTGTTCTTGGATAAAAGAAAAAAAAAATATTTAGTGTTGCAAACAATTTAAAAACAAAAAATCACATAAAAACTAAGAAATGACAATAACAACAAAAACAATAAAAATCGTTAAATGACATAAACAAGCATCACACAGAGAGTCGAAATTAATTAATTTACAATGCAAACATTTTATTTCTTCGATTATTTTATTGAAACACTGCATCCCAGAGGAGGTGTATGGGGTATAATAAAATATAACTAACAAAAACAATGACAACAAAAATATAAAGAGAAAAAAGATTGAAACCCAATCTTCTCAGAACCAAAACGCAGTGTCTCATCACATCATATAGACACAATGATGCACCACAAGACTCAGCATGATATCCTTGGTTAATTGATAAAAACAGGAAAAACAATTTCTTTATGATGTCCCAGTCTCATCTCAAGCATTGTTGAGAAGGCAAACCTGGACAAAAGACGAAGAAGACAGGACACACAAGACACAAAACATCAAAACAACCAAAACGAACGAGAACGACCAGAAAAGTCAATAAAATACCTGTGGACCGTGGCCATGGCTGCGTCTCGATTTGGTTCTTGTGAGTTTTGGGCTTAAGGCTTTAGGCTCTGGCTCCAATCTAACATTCCAGCCGCATAAATTGGCGAAAATGAATGGTTTCAATACCCCGTGTTGATTTTAATCAGACACCTTATTTTGTGATGCATAATCGTATTTTTAAAGAGGCAAGAAACAGAACTCTTAATTTTTCTTCTTAAAAAAAAGAAAAATTCGTTCTGAATTTGCATATCAACTCAACACAGAACAGAGAGTAAATAAGAAAAGTGTATTTAGTTCGATTAGATTACTCAGTTGAAAGCTGTCGAGTTCAGTTCATCAGTTAGGATAGTTTATTTACTGTAAACTATGGTTTGTGTATTACATGAAAATATATTTTTACACTTCAGAATTTTCAGAAAGTAGTAAGCTTAAAGCAAGCCTCAAACTACGATCAGAGGCTCATCATAAGTGCATGTGTTAGTTGTTATTAAGCAAAATAGTACAATTATAACCTAACAGAAGGACTAAATACAAAACATTATTGACATTCAACATAAACTATTTATTAACAAAAAAAATAATAAAAAGACGTTTACGATAGTGGAGCACTGGTTCTAAACAATGATTCTAATCCCACCTTATTAACTTCGCACAGGAAGTTATTGTAATCGGTCCGATTTGTCGAATTGAAAATTTTGACATTTCTCGACGTTTCAAGGTCCCTGAGTCAAAATAAAAGATTTTTAGAGAGATGTCTGTGCGTGCGTGTGTACATACGTTCGCGACGTTTTTTTCGTCGTCCATAGCTCAAGAACCAGTAGAGATATCGACTTCAAATACATTTTGTTACACAGATAATAATGCAGAAAGGTGGTTTTTTTACCATAGCAATTTGAAAAAAGGTGAACATTTTGATTAACCCTAAATATCTCACGAACCAATAACGCTAGAGACTTGAATTAAATTTAATATTATATTTTTGGGAAAAACTCCAATTAACGGCTTTTTTTATAAATCAAAAAAACTGAAAAAAAAAATATTTGTCACCTCGAAAATTTTGCGAACAAAAAATGATTTTATCTTCTAAACAATTTTGCGTAACGAAGAATAACGTTTTCTATATCTGGTAAAATTTTTAAAACAAAATTAACAAAAGTTGGTAAAAATTGATTTTCGATTAAAAAAATCTTTTCAAATATTTGAGATTATGGCTTCCAACTAATTTTAACTTATAAGAAATATTGTTTTTAACATTCGGAAAAATTTTGAGAAAAATCGAATCAACAGTTTTTTTTACAAAAAATAGAAACCTAAGAAAAATATTAATAAAAGTTGGTTAAAATTGATTTTCGACTCGACTATGACACTGAGATATAGGCTTTGAACTAATTTTATCTTTAAAAAAATATTGTTGTCAACATTTCGTAAAATTTTGAGAAAAATCGATTAGACAGTTTTTTTTACAAAAAATAAAAACCTAAACAAAAAATGAATGAAAGTTAGCAAAAATTGATTTTCGACTCAAATAACTTTTCAAAACTTTGAGATATCGGCTTTAGACTAATTTTATTTTTTAAAAAATGTTGTTGTCAAAATTCAGTAACATTTTGAGAAAAATCGAATTGACAGTTTTTTTTACAAACAATTAAAAACCTACAAAAAAATTAATAAAAGTTCGTACAAATTGATTTTCGACTCAAATATCTTTTCAAAAATTTGAGATATTGGCTTTAAACTAATTGTATCTTTTAAAAAATAGTGTTGGCAACATTCAGTAAAATTGTGATAAAGATCGTATTGCCGGTTTTTTACAAAAAATTAAAAACCTAAACAAAATTTAACAAAAGTTAGTAACAATTGATTTTCGACCTAAATATCTTTTCAAAAATTAATAAATATTGGCTTCAAACTTATTTATTCCACAGAAAATATTGTTTTCGATATTCAATAAATTTTTATTAAAATCCAACGGTCCGTTTTACTTAAAAAAATAAAATAATACTAATAAAAAAAAAAAAAATTATAATATAAAAAATAAAAATAAATAATAAATTAATTCATCCAATTTGTATTTGTTTATATATACTTATTGGTAAAAATTGGTTAACGACTCGTTACTAAACTAGATTCTGAAATAAAACTATTTCATTATATGAAAAATGTTGTTGGTACTTTTGAATTTTAAAAAAAAATTCAACTGATAACTTTTTTAACACAACACGAAAACCTACAAACTTTTAAGCAAGACAAATCGACAGACGGGATAGGAAGTTATCAGTGGGGGTCGCATCCCAGCCTCTTTTTTAGATTTAAATCGATCGATTAACAGTTAAGGTTTTATGGAATTCGACTTAGAGCTTCATTCTTCCCATAGTTAGTTTTATGGAAGTGAATATGTCTAAAATCGCCTTGTATTCAAATGAATACAAGATAATAAATAAGGTGCATCAATTTCACCATTTATGAGTTTGTGAAGAAATATTAAGTCATTATTAACACGCCTTTGATGGAGAGATTGCATCTGAAGAAGCTAAATACGATGTTCATAGAGAGGCAGATCATAAGGATTATCCCGAGGAAGAGACTTTATGGCAAAGCGAATGAAATTATGTTGAATTGATTCAATAAGTTTTCTATGAGTTTCGTAATAGGGAGTCCATACTTTCGAATCATATACAATATGAGGACGAACATGGAAATTGTACAAAGAAAGAGAAACATAGGGATCATTGAACTCCTTGGCCCAGCGTTTTATGAAAGCAAGCATGGAACTTGCCTTATTGACAATAAAATTAATGTGATGTGTAAATTCTGAGTCTGAACAGAAATGAACACCTAAATCTTTAAAAGTGAAGACGCGACAGAGTTTATGTTGGGACATACAATAATCAAATACACTAACCGATTCGTTTTTTAGTAAAAGTTATCGTCTGGCATTTTAAGGGACATAGGTCAAGACTATTTTTCCCATCCCAAAATCCAAAATGTAACAATATCAATGTCGGCTTTTAAAAGAATACGATCATGGGTGGACTTTATTATTTTAAAAATCTTCATGTCATCAGCAAAAATGAGAACTTCACTTCGCAGACCTGACGTAACGTGCGTCGTTAATAGACATGATGAACAGAAAAAGGCCAAGATGGTCTCCCTGGGGAACACGAGATTGAGCAAGAAAAGGTTTTGAATCACAATTTCTAATTTTTACTTCATAGGATCTGTTTGCAAGGAAAGATTTGATCCAAGCTAAAAAAATTGGTGGAAAACCAAGATCCTTAAGTTTTAATAAAATAATTCCGTGTCAATTTCGTAGCCTTGTTCTAAAGCATTTGAACATATGTTTGAGAATGTGAGATTTGTAACGGTTGTTCTTTTTTTCACGAAACCATGTTGTTGTTCGCAGACGAGATTCTTACTAAAAATGCTACACAGTCACAAAAAAAACTTGCAAGGAATGCAAGAAAGTTTTGCAATGGGCCAGTAGTTTGTTATAACCTTTCTTGAAAATTGGAGTAGGTAATGACTTCTTCCATATATGTACTGGGAAATTTGCCTGTTTTAAGGGGTTCAACTATAAAGCATTACTTACAAAAAGAATTGGGTGGCGCAACAGTCCGTTGAGAACTAGGACCTAGTGACTTACAGCTTTCAACCATTCCCGTGTGCGAGTACTGTTGTCACTGATGGAAGGGACCTACAGTTTTAAGCCGAATCCGAACGGCTAATTTGAGAAAGCACTTTTCATGACAAGAATTACTCCTGGAGAATTTGTCAATTCCTCGCAAGAGGCAGTACCCGTGAAAAAAACTTTATATGGCATAGGCAGGGATCGAACCCAAGACCTGTTGCACGACAGTCCAACGCACTAACCATTATGCCACGGGTACTACAAAGATCTTATACAAATTTGAAACTGCTTCCTCAATACTATTTTTTTCATTATTGGCTTGGTCGTTTTATATAGTTAAAATAAGGGGTTTTTAAATTGGCGCGGGTAGATTTTGGTGCCCCGTGGCGGCCATTTGGTTTTGATGACATCTGTCAAATCTTTTGTTTATTATTCAATTGCTTATGCCAAATCATCTTGGCAAGTTACACGATTAAACAGCACGTTCAAATGATAAAACTTTAGTATCAAAATGAGTGTTCGTTACCGAAAACGTTGGGTGCATTGCCCCCATTTTACGGTTGACGTGTGGGCCTTCTCAGGCGAGTCTTCAACGTTTGGTGGCCAACAACCGTACGTTCAAGATGCGTGAAAGTGTACAGCAGAACCCGAGGCAGTCTATTCCCCGCCGTGCACCAGAACTCAGCCTTCCGCAGACTTCAACTTGGCGAATTTTGCGTGGGCCTACAACCGTACAAGATCCAACTGACCCAGGAGCTCAATGTGCATGTCCATAGACAACGCCGTTTGTTAGCTGAATCATTTGGAAGAGGACCCCAATTTTGGCCGAAAAATCATCTTTAGTGACGAGGCGCATTTTTCGATGAAGGGCTGTGGTAACAAGCAAAATTGCCGTATATGGGACGACACCAATCCATGCGAGGTTCACCAGGTGATAATGTATCCTCAAAAAGTTACCGTTTCGTGTGGATTTTGGGAAGGCGGCGTAATTGGTCCGCAATTTGTTTGAAACGACGTTATTTAGGCGGTCCCATAACGATGATAACTAATTTCTTATAGCCCGAATTGAACCATATGGACCTAGACGACATGTGGTTCCAGCAGGACGGCCGGCGTTACGTGCCACACAGAAAACGCCACGATTGACATTTTGCATGAACTATTTGAGGGTAAGGTTTTCTCTCGCAGGGGTGATGTGAATTGCCCACCAAGGTCATGCGAAGTCGCAGGTTTATACGAATAAACCATAATCGACCGATACCCTAAAGGTAAACATAACACAGGCCATCGCTAAAATTCAGCTGGATCTATGCGGAAGAGTCGTTGAAAATTGGACCACTCGGATCCGTGCCACCGTAAGAAGCCGAGACGGGCATTTGAATGATGTCATATTCCACACTCAATGGCATACATGCGCCTTTCAAATAAAAAAATAATTTTGTTAATACCTCACACACAGCTTGTTTTATTCCATTTAAACATCTACCCGCCCTTATTGAAAAACCCTTTATAAAGGACAAAATATTGGGATTGTATCCAGATTAGATACTAAAGTGGTGACAGAAGAAATTAAAGGTGTGAGAAAATTATCCAAGTCAAGTTATTTGCAACTCATTTAGTTTACCGCCATTATAATTTTAAGAACATTCCCGTGTCTAAAAAACAGTCAGTTTATTGAATAAATTTGGGCAGTTCTAATCAAAAGTTTAAGGGCATTTAAACCGAGCAGTATATAATGCTATTTACTTATATTTTAATTTCTATGTGCAATACGGAGTTTTATAAGAAGGTTTTTTTTTCAACACAACTATATCTTGAAGCATACCTTTGAACAAACTTTGTTTGGCACATTGTTCTGTTCGCATCTCAATTTACATATGCTCAAATGAACTTTTCTTCAATTTACCTTGACATGAAAACATAACAATTTAACAAGGATCTTTCAAAATTCTCCAAATGCACAAACAAATTACCAGATGTTTACTTGTGAATATGAACATCAGAAAAAGTATCTTTATCTTAAATCGATCAACGCTCAACGGCTGTTTCTTAACGAAATCCTTTTTTTTTGCCTTAAAGTCTCCTTTTCCTTTTGACAGTATAATCTACGAGTACGGCGAGCATATCTACTTCCATATCTCTATCTACATATATCCGACATATGTTTCAACATTCAAAAGGAAAGATCTCATTTGCCGAATTTACAAAAAATATGCCAAAACACTGCGATATGAGTGCGCCAACAAAAGAATAATAAGGACCTCCGCATCCATTATTATTATATGTGCATAATTGTTGCTATCATCCATGTAATCAAGTTTGTTCGGCACCAGGATAACAAAAGGACAATGCCTTCTCTTGTTTTATACCCCTCTCTCAACAGTACAATTTTGTAACAATGGCATCCTGCTGGTATTGTTATTTTAAGAGTCTCTGTACACTTATTTTATAGATATGAGTCCTTTCAAGAGGGGCTCTTGAAATTGTTGAAATTAGAAAGTGAAGTGCATTAGTATACTTAAGGGCTCGGTTCGTCCTCATCACAAAACGAGCACAACCCCTCGCCACATACTTTTAATACGTCGATTCTGGTTTGGTGGTGCGTAAAGCATAAATCCCGTTTGGTTTGGTTGTGCCATTTTACAGCCATGACCAGGAATTGAAAACAAAAACAAAATCCAATCGGTATCAGATTTCCATCGATCGAAAAGAAAAGCAAAGAAAGGAAAAGAGGCTGTGACACATGATTAGATCAAATTTGACGTGAGTGAATAAGTGATAGGTGAGATGAGGCAGCATACCATCATCAGGGGGAGTTTAATAAGATGCCGGGTGGGAAGTCTTCTTTTGCGTGCATTATGTTTGTTATTGTGTCGACGACTTATTACTGATTGTAGCATATTTTTCTTGCAGTAATTAGGAATTGTGTTGACATTAGTTCAATTTGTTTTTGATGACAGCTGAGAGTGAAGTTTATTGTCAAATTTCAATGACCCTTCATATAGAAGGGAGTTAACAAAAAAGATTTCACTTACCATATTAATTGAAAATCAATTTAAATGAAAATGCATTTGTAAAAAGGTGCAGAAGAAGATTGAGCACTCCATTTTCATTATTTACAATAACCATGAATAATTCTATATTTAAAATATAGTTTGAGAAAACTCAACTTTTCCGATGACCGATTGAAGTGGCCGGTTGTGTCCTCGTGAAGCAAGGGTGGATCCAGAGGACGGATTTATCAGGGGAGAGGGTTACACAATTAACATTAAGACCAGTTTTGGGCACCGCTTAAAAATGTTGTTTAATGTTCTGTAAAGGAGACTAGAAAAATTAAAATAACATATAAGTTTTTTTTTTCTTATAATTTTAAATTCAGTTTTTATTATTTATTTTTTTTTTTATAACTTTCTTAAAGCTAGACAAACATTCTTAATTCAGTTCTACTTAACCGGAGGTCCTCAGCTCCATCGTCTCGACTTTACAGGAGTCGCCTATCTACAATCTTACGGCTGACGTGGTAGATTAGCACAACCGCCTCTCTATCATGTACCAACCCTTGATTGTCAAAATAGAGGAAAGTATCGAGAGGGATAAAGCCGCTTAAAAGCATATTTTCCTAGTAATCGTTATTGGGGTAATAAGCCTTCAAAATTAAGCTGTTGGTCTAGGACATTGGTCTTGGCCCCGATCTTCAGCAAAAAATTAAGATATAGATATAGAATATCTATTTCGTTTATGTTAGGTCTGTTGTATAGAACCTGGTTGGTAGTAATGTTTGTACTTCGACTTTGGTATTCTGTGAAAACCTAGGCAACGTCGAAGACATTGCCTCTCAAATACCCGAATCTTTTCCATTTGAGAGGGGGCAACGTTGAACCAATCCGGGCACCCATAGGCAATCATCGGCAGGATGAGAGCAATGTAGCAAATCACCTTCATTCTGCTGTCAAGACGGCTGCTAAAAACAACCGTACCTACCGATTTGGTCCCGCGATCACTAGATTTTTCCAGTTTTTTTTTCGAATCCCTTGAGGCTCCCGAACAAAATAGTTTCGCATTTCGAAAGTTGATTTGTAACTTCCGCAGTCATCGCAATATTGCTGAATCTTCTCGAAGGCACGCTGCAAAAGTGTCCTCATAACCTCAATTTTTGTGGCAGTTCAGTACGTAATTGGGACGTCGTCGGCGGCGTACCGTACGCAATTTCCTGATTTAGACTTCCTATCAGATCGCTGGTGAACAAGATCGGCGAGTTTATAGCTCCCCGCTGAAGAGCATTTTTAATATCAAAGGTTTTGGTAGAAGTTACATTGCCACTTTTGACAACAAACCGCCTATTATTAAGCATGTCATAAAGCATATACAACAGTGATTTACTTATGCCAGGTTAGGTAAGCTTTAGGCTCGTTTCACACTACACGGTTTTGATCTTATGGCAAAAAACCGGACGGCATAAACCGGATCAATGGCTAATTACACATTATACGGTTTTAACCGTACGGTAAAACACGATATATGCAGGGTTCCTGTGCTTAGTATACTTTTTCACTGGTTTTAAAGTGACTGATCGAACTCTGCGGCACGAATAAAATCGTATGATGTGAAAACATGCATTTCGTCACGTACGCCACTAAGCTTATCGCGCCGTCCGGCTGCCGTATACTGTAGTGGCAGTAGACGGTTTCCACACGGCGCCGGCATTTTGCCGTGACCGCTTAATATGAAAGCGTATATGCTCTTCTTCGCTCCTCTAACAGAATGTCGCCGTCCGGTTTTTTGCCGTACGGTCAAAACCGTGTAGTGTGAAACGAGCCTTATATAGAGGCCGTTAATCGAATGAATTTTCAAAGCCAACCCAGACAAGCACCCATACATTGCCTTTGATATTTATTCCACTGGATATCAGAAACAAGTTTAGATGCGGCATTAATAGTGTCATGTCCCGCCCTAAAGCTGAACTGATTATCTGGGATAATTTTGTTGTCCTCAGTCCACTTGGACAGAGTTATATTTATAACTTTCTCAAATACCTTACTGATACTCAGGAGAAGACTTATCGAGTGGAGATTCGCTGAACTGAAGTTGTCTTTTATCTTTTTCAGAAGAGGATGTACCACAGCTGTCTTCCAACTCACCGGATAATATTCATTAATCAGCGCGTTGTTAAACAGAGTGACATAAATGTCCACTGCTTCCTGAGGTAAATGTCGTAGCATAATGTTGAATATACCATCAACACCTGCTGACTTCTTTTGAGTAGCTTAATCTTGAATTTATATATTTCAAGAGCTAAAGTGAGAATTTAAGTTATTAGATTTTTTTAGAACACTGTTGTCCAGCAAGGTATGGTCTAACTATTTATTCTGGACGACTCCCTACATATGAGAGCATTCCAAGATTTTAACAGTTTTCTTAAAATGCCCTGCTTTAAAGATCAAATACAATAGTTTATAGGGGTTTTGGGTCCGTTCCATTCAGAAATGTGAAAAATTATGTTGAAAAGTATTTTTTTTCCAAAAATATTATATTCTGTTCTGTTCCTGGTGCCGTTTCTATAAATAAGAAAAATGCTATATAGATGCAAAAAGATAGAAAATGAGAAAGTTTGGAAGAAAAGTTCGATCTTTTTTCCTGGGGAAAGAAAACAGTATTGAATATGAAGAATTTCCTTTTTTTTGCCGCAATTTCCGGAGTTTATTACTACTACCATTTTCCGCTCCGCTCGATTTCAGATTTTAAGCTGGTGCTAGAAGACAAATACTAAATAATGACTACTTTGCGTAAACCTTTGGAAAGCATTGTCATAGTCATCAAAAAGTACACTTTCGGAAAGCCTTATGTGGAAGATAAGACGAGTTTCAGAAATTCAAAGGCAACTTTAGTTTGTGTTAAGAAAACAAAAAAATGTTGTTTTCCCAGAATGAAATATCAAATTGACGATCTCTCAATCAAAGTTTCTCCTTAAAACACTGAACATTTCCTCTTTTTTTTCAAAAAGAATCTTATCAAAATAATTTAAAGTTTTTCCAAATTTTGGGAATACCTTTAAGATTATTACCAATATTTTAGTTGTTTTTGGCAGACAAATCGCTTTTTTGGTGAATTGACCCCTTCTTTACTCAAATTGTTGAATTAATCTTTTTGATTATTTCCTGGACATGTAAACAAAAGGTTAGTTTTGTATCTAGTGTTACTCATAGGAGGTATTTGGCAGAAAATTTTCATCCGATTTCTATACCGTTAATAGAGATCATTGAGCTTCTTTTTCTAGTAAAAATATGGCCTAAATCTTAGAAGCATTCATTTTTATTTTTCAATAAAGAAAATAGTTTTGAGTTTTATATTAAGTGCAGTTTGCAAATTATTTCCTTTTATTGAAGAAATTGAATCTGTCATGAGTGAAAACAGTCAGTGTAAAGAATTGGGTCCAGAAACTGAACCCTGTGGAACACCTGCCACACAATTAAACATATCGGATACAAAATTGTTCAAAAACACTATACATTTTCTTGAGTCCAAAAAAGGACCTTACAATTTTGATTAGGCACATGGGAAAATTAAGAGCAACATTCTCATGAAGAAGTCCGTCATGACGAACCGAATCAAATGTCTTTTCTACATCGATCAATACACTTTACTTTTTCCAGTGAAAACATTTCTCTTGATATGGTTTGTGATACGATGGACGTGATGAACAGGGCTGTGGGAAGGCAAAAATTAAACTGTTCGGGTGGTAAAATATTATTTCGCTCAACAAAGATCATTAGTTGTTTTTAATTATTTTTATCAAAGCACTTTCTAAAGGAGCTTAGTAAACTTATTGATCTGCTAACCGGTATATTTGAAATTTTCCCGGTGTTAAAATATGAATATAACCATAGCAATTATTCATTCGCTTGGAAATTACCCAAGCTGAAGAAACGAATTAAACAATGTTTGTAAAAATCTAAAGCCTGATCTTGGAAGATGTTTTAAATACACGTTTTTCAGTTTGTCAAAACCCACTGATTTTCGTGTTTTCAAAGAAATCAAAACGTCCTTTATTTCGACATTTGTAACTAGATCTATATTATTATTAGAAGTACTAGTTTATTTATTGATTTTGAAACTAAAGATCCAGCTGAAATGTTACTTGTAGTACTGCTAGCTAAGAATTGATTATAATGGGTGATTTTTTAAGAGCTTGAGAACTTTTTAAAAAAAAAAAACGCATAAAATTTGCAAAATCTCATCGATTCTTTATTTGAAACGTTAGATTGGTCCATGACATTTACTTTTTGAAGATAATTTCATTTAAATGTTGACCGCGGCTGCGTCTTAGGTGGTCCATTCGGAAAGTCCAATTTTGGGTAACTTTTTCGAGCATTTCGGCCGGAATAGCCCGAATTTCTTCCGAAATGTTGTCTTCCAAAGCTGGAATAGTTGCTGGCTTATTTGTGTAGACTTTAGACTTGACGTAGCCCCACAAAAAATAGTCTAAAGGCGTCAAATCGCATGATCTTGGTGGCCAACTTACCGGTCCATTCCTTGAGATGAATTGTTCTCCGAAGTTTTCCCTCAAAATGGCCATAGAATCACGAGCTGTGTGGCATGTAGCGCCATCTTGTTGAAACCACATGTCAACCAAGTTCAGTTCTTCCATTTTTGACAACAAAAAGTTTGTTAGCATTGAACGATAGCGATCGCCATTCACCGTAACGTTGCGTCCAACAGCATCTTTGAAAAAATACGGTCCAATGATTCCACCAGCGTACAAACCACACCAAACAGTGCATTTTTCGGGATGCATGGGCAGTTCTTGAACGGCTTCTGGTTGCTCTTCACTCCAAATGCGGCAATTTTGCTTATTTACGTAGCCATTCAACCAGAAATGAGCCTCATCGCTGAACAAAATTTGTCGATAAACACATTTCGAACCGAACACTGATTTTGGTAATAAAATTCAATGATTTGCAAGCGTTGCTCGTTAGTAAGTCTATTCATGATGAAATGTCAAAGCATACTGAGCATCGTTCTCTTTGACACCATGTCTGAAATCCCGCGTGATCTGTCAAATACTAATGCATGAAAATCCTAACCTCAAAAAAATCACCCGATACATTCCAAAAAGGTCTGCTAAACTTGTCCATTCCTTATAGTTTTTGGTACCAGGAATTATTTCAGAAAGTTGATATGGCTTCTTTACTCAAAGCATTAAGAATTTTCATTTCAGTAAAACATAAACAATTTCTTATTCTTATTCACCTGGTTCTGTAACTGTTCCGTATTTTAATCAGTTCTAGTAAATTATTAGGTAAGACATTGGTACTTCCAGATTTGATCAACAGAGCGTTCAACACTTTCAACAATAACAGATGTGAATAGTGCTATATTTTGATCAATTTGAGTTTGATTGAAATTTTCATTTGAAATATCAAGAATATTACTCAGTTTTGCTCTCATTCGGCTTTTAAATTATTTTTTGAAATCAAAAGTTTTACTTCTCCCACTTAAAGGGGAAATGAAAGAACTAATAGCTACAGTAAATGATCCGAGCTCATTTATCTTAAAACCATAGGTTCAGTAAACAAGAAAACAAGACTGTGAAGTGTTCTTTCTGTAATCGGAAATTCGTTGACTTTGACTAAGTGGTTATCGATTCAGAATCATAGATATATATATATAGAATATAAGCGTAGCCAATAGAACAAACGATATGTGAGTTAAACTTGTTTGAGAATATTTATAGATATTGAGTTCCTAGCAAAAATTATACTACACTTGAAGGTAACAAGGATCTTTCAGAAAGCTAAAATTAACACAAAAAAAAACAAAATCTTTTCTATAAAGTTCGTCAAAAAATCACTTCAATAATAAACATAGAGTGACAACTCAATTACTATACCGAATTTGAAAACAAAAATAAAAACAAACAACTATGTATAACTTCCTGCCATATGACGACTACAGAACAATCCCCTCACATATCGTTCCCATCGATTTGATTTCTCTTACGCTTATGCTTATGCTTACCCTAAACCCCATTTGATGCGTTCAGACAACTGTAAACTAATGACATTCTGGTTCATCCATTAAATTTTATGTGATTTCATATTTCAACCCCCTTTTCATATTCTTCAATTATTTGTTGTGTGTGTCTCTACAGAATGTGTTTAAGGAATAAGGATGTTTCAATTACTCCATACAACAGGTCCTGGTCCTGTGTGATGGGTAGGTACTGGGTGCTGGGTGCTGGGTGCTGGGTGCTGGGTGTCTGCCGTTGCTGTCCTGTTACGAAAATGATTTACAATAAACATTCATCCCCCTCAATCCTGCTGATGCTGATACTACGACTGTATATTTGGGCAAAAAGACCAAAACTGAAAATTCACTTGTCGCAACATAATCGGCAATATTTTCTCGATTACATGACGCAAATCGTAGAATCAAGGGTTCAGCCAGCAACCACATTAATTTCCATCCTCCATCTCCAAGCCTTAAGAGTGTAATTTTTGCTATAAGAGGGTTGGTGGCAAGAAACTGCGTGCCTTGATCATTCTGCCCTTTCGTTCTTATATATGACCAGCATAAAAAAAAATAAAGGAAACATCAGAAGGACGAACTTGATGCACTTAACAAATTACAGATGTGAAAAATTCATTTTACTTCGTTTGTATCCTTGATGCAGAGTGATTAATGGTTTCACTCGACACTTGAGAGCACCGCGCACACACTTCGGTAAATAGGTATACGAACTTAGGCTTTAACATAAACAAAATTAAGGGGCGAATATACGTTTATAAAGATGATCCTTTTTGTATCTGACTGAAGGTTGGGGGTGTGGTGTTGTGTGGTGTGATGTGCAGCATCCGTAACGGAAGCAAAGGCAAAGAAATTGGATTGCTGCTGCTGCACGCGACGAAAACGACGCGACACAGCGGGTGAATCAAATTACATTAAATCCTTGTTGAACTTCTGATGTTTCAAGGGTTGCTATGCGCTATGGGTAGCTTGTTGTTATTTTACTTCTGATGTAGTTATATAAATCCTGCTATGCTGATGATCCTGGATACAGTGTGGTATCCTGTTGGGTTGTTTACGTTTGTTTTATTTTTCATTCCATGGATGGTGAAATTTTTTGGTAAGGAGTTACGAATGCGATTAAATTTATGTAATTATTTAGAAAGGGGTTATGCTCCAAAAACAGTTAAATATTCTGCAGATGAATAAAAATTATGTCAAATTACGTCACATAATATGATATCGCATGCATAAGGTCCTCGCTGACAGATGACACAAAACCAAAAGGATGAAGGGTTTGAATGAATTTTTCTTCGTATCTGCTTTACAATGTTTACAAATAATGTTTCATATTTATTTTTTGAAAATGATTTTTTTTTTCAGTAGTTTGAAGAAAACTTCTTTAATTGTTATTAAGATATTTGTTTCAAAAATCAGTTTTTACCAACTTTTAGTAGAATTTTTGTTAGGTTTTTATATTTTACTTCGATTTTTCTACAAGTTTTACCAGATGCCTAAAACGTTATTCTTTGATGAATACAATTATTTTCTAGGTAGTATCATTTTTTCGAAAGTATTGGAGGTGTCAAATATTTTTTATAGATTTTTTGATTTAAACCTCCTTTACATCACGACAAAAATCGGTAGAATCGTGTTATGGATCCATTTGTAACCCAGAATGTTTTCGATACATTTATTATATCTATATTATACTAGCTGACCCGGCCACGTGTTGCTGTGATATTAACGATTTTTAAGATATTACATTTGTGTAAACTATTTAAGGGGAACGGTAGGAGAACATGAGACATGGACACCACCATGGTTTTTTACATACATAGATGCCATTTGTAAAAAACATGTTGCCTTCATGACTGATTTTCTGCTAGCGTTATGCCTTATTACAATGAAATTAGTATTTACGAACGAAGACGGGAACATTAAAGCTGGTATAAAAATGTACTGCTTTGATCAAAACTTTCGTGCAGTTGATGCAAAGCAAAAATCAATACAAAAGAATTAAATTTAAATCTTTTATTTTTATTCAAGTTCGTAACAAATGAGTTTATAACAAATTTTTAAATAAATAACATCTGACAGTTAAGCTTATAAATGAGAAAGATGGGGTGGATAGTTTAAAATTGTCTAACAATTATATTTCAATCAATCAACAGTCCGTTGAGAACTAGGGCCTAGTGAGTTAAAACTCTCAACCATCTCTGTGTGCGATGGAGGGAACCTACAGTTTTAAGTCGAATCCGGACGGCTAATTTGAGAAAGCCATCCCTGGCAACGTTACTCGCACACAGGAATGGTTGAGAGTTGTAAGTCACTAGGCCCTAGTTCTCAGAGGACTGTCGCGCCACCTAATTTTTAAATCTTTAATGGAAGATTATGTAGCGGTATACTGCAGGTATATTTAGTGAATTTAAAAAGTCATATAATTTCGTCAACTGAGCCAGTTATGATTCAAGCAATTAATCTGTACATTCGGAAAAATACTCTGAATCTAGTCGTTTCCGTTACAGAAATTGTCTATCAGTTTAATGCATTGCGTATTTGGTTGCAGTTCTAATTTTACCGTTCCCAATATCTAGTAATTCTTCGGAAAATATTTGTGATGATGGATCATTTCATGGATCAACCCTAGGCGAATGTTTATATTTATTCGAAGTGTTTCAACACTTCGCCATAAGAGTTAATAACATGGATTAATCTCATCCGTGAATGAAAGTAGAGCGAGGTATAACTGATAAGGTCTGGCGGAAGCCATCAAACAAAAGTATTAGGACACCACTGAAAAGTGTATCATTGCCGTTTAAATCAATGGTTCGCCTTCGATTGAATATTTGTGAGCCATTTTGCACTCATCCCAAATTATAAGAGAACTGTTCCGCAACACTGCTGCTATTCCACTATTCTTTTTTATGTTACATATTTAAAAAGTAAAATTCACCGTATTTCGTTTAATACAAAATAAATGTAACATATACTTTAGCCTCAGCAACATATAAAAGGTTTGGAAGTTTGACACAGCGCCATCTATTGAATACTTACTCAATCCAGTCAACAGACATCACCATCTGTTAGAATGGTTTGTAGCTTACAGATAACTCTTAATTTGCAACAAAATAATATTGTCATCATAAATTGAGATGTTAGCTATTTTATCTTTCAAGTTGGATCAAACTGTACACGGTGTACAAATTTGATTAAAATCGGGTCAGTAGTTTAGTAGTCCATCGCGGGCAAACATCGTGACATGTAATTTATTTACATTAAGATTATTCATTTTTAATTTTTCTAACTTATTAATGAATGATTTTCAAAATCAGATAAGTAAAGTTGAAATTTTAATAGAAATGTAATTTTCCGGGTCATTCGAAAATATATTTTTAAATTTGTTTGACTTCAAAATAGGCATGAAATGCCATAAGTTTAAAATTTCTCGCAGATTAACGTTTTATAGGGATTTCCGGTTTTGCCCTTATTAGTAACCTGTAAACCAAGTTCATTCCAGCCACTGGTACACTTATGCGTTTATAAAGGTTCATTATTTCTAATTTGTTATTCAATTACAATAGAAAATTTTGGCTGAAAATCTAAAATCGTGTTTTGGCGGTATAGAAACAAAATGTATTGGCAATACTCAAATAAAGAAAAAAAGCGGAACAAGTGAGTAAAAACTCGAGTGCTAAGATTTTATAACTTTTTTACATTTGGTAAAACTAGTGGTTAGTACCAGTAAAGTTCTGATCAAAGTACAGTTCAAGTTGTGGATACGATGTTGTTGATGCCATCATATTTCAACACCGGGCGCAACCTTACAATCGATAACTTCTTTACATCCGTGGACTTGGCCTCGAGGTTGCTCGATTAAAAAATCACCATACAAAAGATACGTGCCAAACGCTTTGTAGTAAAGGAATTTCTTGATGATCAAAATAATCATGTAAAAGTCAATAAGTCCCTGAGAGACTCCCTCGCAAAAGGGGTAGATTCCACCTGTTCAAGAGCAAAAGACACATAAACCAGAACCGCCTGTGACTGTTGCGGAAGATATTGTTGCCATCGTTTCACAAATAACATATGCATCAAATGTCACACAGAACTAACTTCGTCTTCAACCTGATAGCAGCACTATAACGGGTTGTCCATTTTGCACTTTCAAAAGTATAGGGCTGGAATTCGACATCTGTCAAACTAAATTGTTAAACCAGTTTTTCTTTTCAGTTCAAAGTCTGACATTCAACATCGCTCAACGCATACAAATTGTTAAAACCTAACTTTGCAAGCAATTTTCAAAATTGGGAAAACAGTTGAAGAGACTGGATTGGTAACAGATATTGTAAGGCGTGTTCATCATCGTTTCGCTCGTACCACTGAAAATATCGCTGCTGTAAGTGAAAGTGTTGCCAAAGACCCGAATGTGTCGATTCCTCGTCGTTCTCAGGAATTAGGACTGTCTTACGGCACATTAAGACGTATTTTGCATTTTGATCTACACTTCTTGCTTCCATATAAAGTCCAGCTCACAAAACAAATGAAGACAGCTGTCCATTCACAACGTCGTGGATATGTCGAATGGGTGCTTGAACAACAGGCGGTGGACGCCGATTTATCAAACATAACATTTTCTTTAGCGACGGAGCATATTTCTCACTCACAAAAAGTCACTGTTTGGTGTGCTCTTTGGTCCGGAAGTGTGCTTGGAAAACGACGATGGAACGACTGTCACTGTCAATTCGGAGCGTTATGGGCATTTGATAACTGACTTTTTTTACCTGCTATTGAAGTACGTGGTTTTAACAAGACGGTGCAACATGCCACACAACTTTCTCGTTGTGGCGATATCAACTGGCCACCAAGATCATGCGATTTACCACCATTGGACTTTTTTTTGTTGGGCTACGCGAAAGACCGTGTTTATGCATCTGCATCTTGGTGTAATTTAGGGTCAAAAATTACACCAAGATCTTTCTTCTACCTAACTCTTTCAAGAACTTGGTTCTCTATTTTGTTATCAAATATAATTTCAGAAAAGTTGCAACAAAAAGAAAAAACATCGACATTTAAATATAATTGGTTTTTGTGCACTCCTGGGATAATTTCGAAATATCGTCTTGTAAAAGATGGTAGTCATTTACAGACAAGGAAAATACTAGGTAAGCCAAGATGGCTACCTTGGGCCACAGCAGATGAAACCGAAACTGGTTTTGAGAGTACATCGTCAATGCAAACAAATCAAACCCGACCCTTGAGATAGGATTAGAACCATTTCGAAAACTTAGCATGAAAAACAAAGTTTTTAATTTCTCTACAAAAAAAAAGTGACTTACTCTTTTAAATGCTTCTGAAAAATCGTTATAGTCCATCTTCGAGATTATTTAAATTGAAATTGGTGAAGATAGAAAGATTGGTCGTTGTTGATCTTCCTGCAACGAAACCATGTTGCAGTGAAATATTTTTCTTATACCTAAAAATGACATTTTTTTCATATATCAACTTCTCGAAGGGTTTTGGTATACACGACAATTTACAAATCATTTGGTAGATGGATTTTTTTCTGCTTAGACTTTGATTTGTGAATAGGGTCTAAGAATATTTTTTTCAAATTTTGGAAGAAATTTTGATATAGGACCAAAAAGACTTACTATTCTTTTTTAGGTTAAATTCAATTG